>JAMAHW010000079.1:0-205234 GCA_023627715.1 Periconia sp. R9002
GTGACATTGTACTTCCATTTACTCCCCTTGCGCACCACCCGGTATCCTGCTTCAAAGGCCTGAGCAGGACCCTAACATAAAATAACTTAATTATAAGGTAGGTTATTCTCTTTAAACTAAGTAGAGAAGTAGTACTTACCTCTAAAAATAAAAAA
Organism: Periconia sp. R9002; assembly: GCA_023627715.1. Classification (NCBI taxonomy): domain Eukaryota; kingdom Fungi; phylum Ascomycota; class Dothideomycetes; order Pleosporales; family Periconiaceae; genus Periconia; species Periconia sp. R9002. Next base: position 156 of record JAMAHW010000079.1, read on the forward strand.
TAGTAGAATTACCTATCCTATTATATTAATACTCTAGATTACTATTACTTACTTATAGTTACCTAGCTATATAGATTTTAGCTGTCTATAACGTTTAGATCTAGTTAATATCTAACCTATTATAAAGCCTATCTTATTAAAATTATATATATCTTTATTAAGGATACTATACTTAGCTTTTATATTCTATATAAAGTAGAACTAGCTTTATATAACTTTAAGATTCTTATAAAGTACTCTTCTATAGTTATACTTTTAATTAAACTTAATTTTTAGCTCTAGGCGGCGCTTAATAAAGGCTTTTAGCTAGGTTAGGCTAATAGAGTTATAGTTTTATTTAGCTACTAGTAAATTAGCTATATCTTTAAAAATAGTAGGCTAGGGCGGAAACTCTTATACATCTAGGTTAAGTATATAATTAATAATTATCTACTCTTCTATTAGAAGTAGCTTTATTAAGTTAAGCGTATAATTACGTTATAATTATATTCTAGCGTATCTCTAATAGAGCGTTCTTTAAGTAATACTATAAATAGCTATAGCCTATAGAATTAAAAGTGTTATATCCTATTTAATAGCCTAAAAAGTAAGTTATATCTAAGATTTATTTAATTTTAATTAGATGTTACTATGTTAAGGTATTATATAGGTAGTAGATTTTTAGTGTAGTCTTAGTAAAATCGTGCCGCTCACTACTCTATGCCACTTACTATACATATACGTTATATAAAGTAGAAGAAGGGTATTTAGCGGTATCTTTTTATATATTAAAGGGTGTTAAATTATTATAATTTATATATCTTATAACCTAGCGCGCTTCTATAGATTAATGCTATATTTAGATACGCTAGGTTACTACCTACGGATATTAATAGCTAGAATTAATAATCTATTAATAGTTAGTAGTAGTAGGCAGAAGTTAGGTGGTGGATAGTAGATAGTAGTTCTATAGATAGAACTATAGGATAGAGTTTTACTAAATAGATTATATTAGCTTTATATTACGTGCGCAACTAGTTGCCTTATATGCCTATCCTAGCTAAGGATATTACCAAGTGTTACCCCTTTAGGGGCCCTACCTGTGTCGATACCCAGGGTAGCGATACTCTGTGAGGATCCGAATTCAATTTCATACCATACTAAGAGAGCACGTTCACATTTTTAAAAGTTGCGACATCACAAAGATATCGCCATCAGCGCAACGCCGGAGGCGATAGTTTGTAGATATGGCTAAAGAGAAGAGTACTGTATACAGCTCGTAAATCGTGCAGGGTCTTGCTATACATAACCACCACCATCATCAAAGTTCTGCCAGTACACATGAACAATCCAGAAGCACGTCTCTTCAACCCCAGAGATTATAGTGTATATATAAGGAGCCGCTGGTTATTTAACTGTATAACAGCTGTATTATTAAAGCATACAATTTATATACGCTTATAATAACGGTGTTTCGCCAGTACGCTCTATTAAACTTACTTACTAAAGTGTAGGCTTTATTTTCTAGGGCCACTACGCTCTATATTATCTTATGTTCTTCCTGGTTGTTGGTACAAGGTGTGGTAAGAGCTTGTACAGTATGCACCGATTTGTACTAGACCCACAGCGGAAGCCAAAAAAACCGGTTCGTGAGGGAGGGGCTGATCCGGAGCTAAGGGTGAAATCAGTGTGATTAAGGTGCTCATCGAGGAGGTAGGCCTGTGTCGTGAACGTCATGCGAAGTAGAATATCAGAAGTAATCAGATAGACCCCAAGTCGAATAATGATGTGAAAATGCTCTCGTTTTCCACAATCCTGTCCTCAGGACCCAGGAAAGGCAGAGGCTTCCCCGGCACCAACTTACTAGCGCGTGCTAACAACCTCACTTTCCTTTCGAGTTCCCCAGTACCTGAGAGAAACCGCCAAACACCATGCAAACAGGCGCTGCATACCATAGAGGCTGTAATAGCAAGCGGTAGCGTGGGAAGGAGGGCTTGTGGGCTTGCGAAAGATTCGACGGAAAACAGCCAGTGCTTTGTGATGACAGCTCCGATGCTCACACCAAGAAACAGCCATTGCAGCTGATCGTGACGGTTGACGTTGAATTGCAGCATAACCAGAAACGAGTAGTAGAGTGGGAACAATCCCAGTGTAGTGTATCTCAGAGCCAAGTCGATAATCCGCATATCAGGGGAGTCCCGGAAGACCCAGAAAATGATTTCGAGGCCTGACCAAAAAGTAAATATTCGGGAAAAGGGACGGTCTGATATAATCGAGTCGATGACGAAACCTATAAAGAATAGCGGTGACTGGAATGATCTGATTGAACAGCTTGATGAAGAGTCACTGCAGTGCAGTACAACGACGCCGACCCATTGTAGAATTACTAGAATTGCCGTTTCGAGGACACGTTGGCGGTAGGTATATTGAGAAGGGGGGAAATGCAGTACGCTAATAGTTGAGCGTACGATTGAAGCGGAATAAACGCTACTGACGTTTATTCCCTCGACTGGAGATTCAAGACCAACAGCAAAACTGTCGACCAAAATTTTTGGGATAATCCAGTCTATATTGCGGTGAGCTGAGATGAAGATGATTCGACTCTTCGTTCTTCCCGAGGCCTCACGCTCCGAGGCCAAAGATTGGTAGAGGATAGCGGCTTCTTCAGCACCATTCCAGCTTTCAAACACTCGAGCATCATAAGTAAAGACCAGGATTCTTGCCGGGAGCTTTGCAGCCTTCAATCGTTTACAGCAGTCTTCTTGGTGTTCTCGATGGTGTTTAAATAAGGCTGAATGGCTGTAAATTACCACGATGTCGATTATGCTACGTGGGTTATCCTCAAGAACACAAATAGAGGATGATGATGCGCATTTGGTGCCGCTCGATGCAGGGCCACTAACTGCCGGTGTTGAGTTCATGTAGGGCGCTGATGGTGTTCAACAGCGAAGCGGGGGGTGACATTGGCAGGCTGGAAGAGAGGCAGGTCGGAACTATAAGCGATGGAAACCTGCGGGGTCGCTTCCACCTCGCTTACCTTCTATTGATCGACGTTTTAGCAAGGCTCGAAGCGCGAAAATGATTACGCTAGCTAACGAACATGCGGGCTTATCACAACGTTGAACTTCAGACCCATGCTTCTTTTCACGAAGCAGCTGTGCCTCCATTACTATACAATGGGTAGCTAAACCTTCACGGCATACACGAACATTCAACAAATTATATTGGTATCGGTAGAGCAAGCTTTTGGAGTGATGGGTGACTAGTAATATCGCTTGCTTTGGAATCATTACAGTTTGTGCAGCTACCTAAGAACTTATTATTGATAGTACACCCTCGTCATGAATGTTCATCCGTAGATAACCTACTTGATGCAATCAACACAGTTGCTGCAATTTTCACACCCATCATATTCCGTACAATTGTTGCCTTATTGTTTAGTATCAGATCCACATTTCTCCATCTTCCATTTTCCACTTTCTGTCAGATTTTCCGCTTCCCACCACGGTATTAATTCTTCACAAGAAGGCAGCAGTTTCTGTGCAACATCACAAAGGTAGTGTGTCGCCCCAAGGGTCTTGTGTTGATGGCGATAAGCTAGACATGTTGGTTGAGTCAGCAACAACCCTCTACAAGCACCGAGTCTGCTAATATAAAATCGCGCGGCAACCAAACAGCCATTGCCTCCCGGGGGAACCTATTCTAATCTCCACGAACCGTCTTTTGGCTGCCGTAGCGGGTCTAACAACGAGTCCTAATGTCCAGCGCATATCGGACAGCCTGTAGAAGCTTTTAGCACACCTCAATGTGCTAATAATCACTAGCTGTATATGTAAGTGTCAGCTCTCTTTGTGAAGATTCGTCCTACGCTTCTTTACTAAACTCTCAAAATATTGCTATCGCCGCAAGGACCTGGCCGGTGCAGAAGATTGTGCCATCGAAGAAGCGATTTTCGACAAAAGGGCCTGACCTAGACCTCGTATATGCGCTACAATCCTATCACCTGGAGCAAGGATCAGAGCGTTCCCGCATTCCACCCCATGGGACCCCGCAAAACTGTCGACCCACATCTGCCGCTCCCATGGTTTAAGGCTCAAACGACCCAGAGAGGATCCAGAGGAGAACCATGACCGGCCGCGCTGCCAAAGGATACTTTATGTCCGCATCATTTGAGAGGGTGGTGGGAAAAAGATTTAAATTTAAACGCATCTCCAATTATTTGATTACCTCACTGCGTTTAGCTCTCAGCTTTAATATAAGTATTCCCTACGAGTGGCGTTGCTAACACAACTTTTCACCTGAATTGCGGCAGGGTTGGCAGCTTTGGATCAGGTCTATTTGATTAACGTATGTAAATCGTCTCATGATTTTTGGCACATACAGGGCTGTTTGGCACTAATCGAAATTGTTCATTGATCCCAATCGTAGTGTTGCATCAGCATTAAGCAGCTGGTATGCTCGCTAGTAGCCCGATTAATTCTTCTACACAAGGTAGCTTTCGTGGCCCCATGGCGTGAGATAGCATGACATAGTTAGCAAATTCAATAATGGATTGATCAAGCTATGGTGGCTATTTTCAAGGAGTGAGATTGGATGAGATATTGGGCCTATTACTAGTGGCTTGATCAGATGTCGGGCATGTGGGCTCTATCGTAAGACATGGAGTGAGAAACATCAGCTAATGGCATTCATCAGCTAATGGCATGATTCCAGGTTTCGTTATGATAATTGCTCTTAACATAAGTATAAAGGCCTTCAAACATACAACGAAAGGAGACCAACATTTATCGGTCGCGATTCTGATCTACATCATCTACAAGATTTCTACCATGTCTCCTACAATTCCCATTGGAACGATCGTCGCCTTCGCCGCGGAAGCAGCAGATGTCACAAAATTTCCTTCTAATTGGCTTTTATGTGACGGACGACAGGTGAAAACATCCGATTACAGCGAGCTTGCTAAAGCTCTTGGGACTCCAAAGACCACAGTTGACCTCCCGGATCTTAGGGGGCATTTTCTTCGAGGTGGGCTCTCCAAATTCTTCTCCGCCCATAATCATTGACCGACTTGAACACAGGCGCCAATGAATCACTTCCTGCTGGCAGCACGCATGAATGGAAGACTGCAAAGCCTAAGAATCCGATCAAGCTTACGGTCGATGCCATGGGAGTACACATGAATCGCACACTCGCACATACCCACATCGGATCAATCGAATGGCATGAGGAGCCTACCCAATTCAATGTGACAGGAGGGGACAAGGAAACCAGACCTGTGAATGTCGCCTTGTATTATTTGATCAAAGCCAAGACATACATCGACACACTTGGGCAACGCCAAGAAATTGATGGACTTCCGACAGGCAGTGTTTTCCCGTTCGCTGGGAGCAACGATAGCCGCCCAGACCCTGAAAAGTGGCCAGCTTATATCCGTTGCGATGGTAAGCAAGTCTACGGGGCTGGGCTGGTTGACATCTTCCACACTGTTGGCAACAAATTTGCGCCTCAGTCCACGTCAGGCAGCGAAACCCTTTTCTTTCCACCAGACCTCAGTGGTAAATTCATCCGGGGCGTCGATACCGCGGGAATACACGATAAGGATGCAAACGCACGTCTTCCGGCGCCAAACGGCGATGTGGCTGGCCTCGGCACACTGCAGAACTGTGCAACTGCTTTAAACGGTCCGCGGGTCCAGGTCAACCATTTTTCGAAGTGGTATCACCGCACTTCTGAATGCGCAGGCAATTCTAATTTCCGTCACGACGGCGCAAAATCAACGGCATATTCTTGGACCGGAGGTGACAAAGAGACTAGGCCGAAGAACGCTGCAATGCATTACTACGTCACCTCGCTCCCAAGCGCGACTGCAACGTTCCCCGTTGGTGGAATTATTGCTATCACTGGCAAGGCACTCAGTCCAGCTGAGCGAAGCTGGCTCCTATGCGACGGTATTGAACTTCCTAGGAATGACTTCAAGGATCTGTTCAACGCCATCGGCACAACATGGGGCGCGGCCGACAATGATTCCTTCAACGTGCCATACCTACCAGGCTACTACATTCGAGGCGCTGATCTCGCCGGTGCAGAAAACGGCGATCCAGATCGCGATTTGCGCACCGATATATACGGATCGGCTAGGAAAGGCGCCGGGTCATACCAGGACTGGGCTACAGGTATACCGAAGTCACCTATGTCCATTTCGATCGAGTATCCGATTGACGCTGCTCAAAATGCAAAGACGTCGGTAGGAGATGAGAGCACGGAATCGAGTGGGGCGAAAAGTTTTGATTTGGAGGCTAACTGGGACACGGCGGTGGATAGTTCTGGTAATAAAGTTGATGGTGAGACTGCTCCTATTTCTGTGGCTGTTAGATTTTATATTCGTATTTGTTAGTCTTAGTATAGCATTTCCTATGTGTCGATATCCAGGGTAACGATACTCTGTGAGGATCAAATTGAAATTTAAATTCATAGCATTTCCTAGTATTATGTGCTCTACCCTAATTGACATGACTTATCCCTCTATTATATTTAGCTAGCGGCTATGGATAAATAGCAGATGGTCATCGTTGTGGCTCTTACTCTGCTATGATGAGTTATCAGCCTGCGCGTTCTCCTACTTGAACCTGTTTATATGCCTAAAAACACATAAGGCCTCTCGCATACACGCGTATATATATTCATACGTGTGTGTGTATGTGTATAATTATGTATATGTGCTTTTCATTATAGCTATGCACTCTGTAGATATAGGCTGTTACGATGCGCTAGCTGTGTATGCCCTGTCTTTGATGCCTCTCACACGTGTGTATGTATATGTATATTGTAGGTAGAACACTGGTTTGAAATCTTAGGGTAGTTAGAGAATATATAATACTATCTTAAAATAAGAGAGATATATTAATATTATAAAAAAAGAGTGTTAAAGGTTCCTTAGCACTGCCACCTTCATAGCGGGGTTATAGGATACTGTATATATTAAATTTCTTAAAACAAACAATTATCTTGACACGATTCTACAAAACTACCGGGAAAGTGAGTACCCCTCAACCTTCAGCGCATTTGACTCTAACACAGCGTATCAACTTTGAATCCGCTAGCAAATAAGGAACGAATGAGTCTCCGTTGCCTACTTATTCATCACAGCAAGCAACAGCCCACCAACAACACCCCCCAACGCAAACTGCTGCCAATTCTTAACACGCGTAGTCCCCTTGTACTGACCACGTTCGAACCTGAATCCGCGCTGACTCGTCCCACTGGGAGCTTGTCGTAGGCACCATTTATATAGCGCGACAATGTCTGAGCCGACAACTAAATGCAAGCATCAGCCTCTGAGTCGATATTTTGAGCATAGCAAAGCAGGAAACATACGCGTTCGCAATGGACCACACTCTAGCGACCACTCGTCTTCATCGACAGTGATGCGGAGCGTCCCGGTGGGGATGCCGAAAACGTAGGAAGTCGTCTTTGGGTTCAGGCTTGCCCAGTCCCAGTCTGAGAAGTCGAAGTAGACTTTTTGTTTTTTGCTTGTCAGTCTGGAGGGTGTATTGATTGAGACTTCGAACTGTTTTTTGGAATAGGTTTGTTGGCGGGATGAAACGTACCGTATTTACAGCTCCGCACGACTTCCGTAAAGCCTCGATTGTGAGCTTTCGCAGCTGCTCGCTTGTCGACGGCGGTTTGGATGGCGTGTTCCACAATAAACTCTGCGATCTTTTGGAGTGCTTCGTGTTCGAGTTCACCCATGGTTTGATTTCTTGGTGGTTGGCAGTTAGGAGTGGGATAGGTCTAACAGATTGAGTATTGATTCTTCTACAATATATGTATATATATGTAATCGTAAGCACTGAACTTGTGAAGAAAGTTAAAAATATTTAAAAATAGCCACCAGAAACAATCTGGCTTAACGACCGCGTCGTCGTCGAATTACATGGGATTTACATATCTCTGGACCGAATCTAGATTCTAATACGACCCTGTTGTCTGCAAGCGAGGCTGTCAGCCGCAAGGCTGCGAGTGCGAATCGACTCGTATTGCCAAAGCCTTCAATAAAGGCAATCAACGCCCCCACGAAACTGGTCCACCACGTGCCTCCCCCGCGCTTTTTGGGTATTGTGGCTGCATCGAGAAGTGATATGACCTCGAGACGAGGTTGGGATAGGCGAGTTTCTGCAGCGCACTGTCAGCGCCAGTGGTGATAGAGTTGAGTAAGTTTGTCTAGACCCTGCATAACTTCTAAATAATTTCCGTTTACTATGGAGTTGCTTGCAAACGAGGCTGGAGCGCAGGGACGTGGGGAGATAGTTTATTTGCGGTGTCTTCTCGTGTTTGGTACTAGGATCAAGTTTATACGAAGGGCTGAGAAGACTGGTATTCAAGATAGGAATATCGATACGGGGAAGTGTGATGCTTAGGCGAGGATAGAGTTAGAGGTGTAGGACGCTATATCAGAGATCCAGACAGAGATAGGGGCAAGAAAAAAATTGCTGGCAGAGTGAGCAGATGCAGCGACGCCTGTGGGCCTGTGAGCGTACGGCCACGACGAGATTCGCGAGGCCAGATGGAGAACTTGGCGCGATCAATTCTTCGAGACGGAATGCGAAATTGCTTCCCCTGACGATAGCAACTTGATTATTGAGCTTGATTCCGGATGGTAGAGGCGTACTGTCAAGGGGGTAGCGCCTAGTGCCAGAAAACTACGAGATCCAAACCGGCGTACAGATATTGTAAAACTTGCTCGGAACGTATTCTGCGGTCCAGCGATACGGATCCCCGATTCTATCATGGATCCAAGAGCCTCCTGTCGTAGACATATCCCAGGCGATGCCTTTGACGATCATGATCCACCACGCGACCTCGATCCCAAGCTCAGAAACATCACACCGATCCGACCTCAAGTAACTCACCACTCTACTATCCTTTCCTTTGACAATGTCCTGAACGTAGAATTCCGCAACGCGGTAGGACCAGTGAAGATATACTGCTTCTCCGAATCGGTCCATGTGGACTTGTCTTTGTTGCGAGGCGTTGTATTTTTGTCGCCATTCGGAGCTGTTGTCGTCTTGCAATTTGGAGGCTTCTTTGATGACGTTGAAGGACATGAGGGAATGTGCGGCGACGAGTCCGATATAGCGGTTTTTCTGCCCGTGATCCACGGACCAGGTTCTGGAAAGAGTGTCGGTTGCCCAGTCGAAGACGCGCTTGCATTCTTTCGCGAGTTCGATTTTGCGGTTTCCGTCGGATCCTTCGATTGCTGAGTTTCGCCATTCACAGTGGAAATCAGCTCTCCAGTTGTTGTGCAGGTCTTGTAATCTTTTGAGGGCTTCTTCAAGGTTTCTCAGGGCCTCGGATTCTTTTTCTGTCCTCGTAGGATCGTGTTCCGAGTTTGTGCTGTCGTCTTTGCTAGTGCCGGCATCTTTCTGCAATTCAGCGAAACGGTTTTCCAGAAGCTCCAGAAAAGCCGAGCGACCGGAACTATTGTGCATAGGCGTCCACGGTATGCGATTTCGAAACCCGGGCAGGTAATTATACAGGACTTGGGAATTTTCGACCGGTATGAACGAACTCAAAAGGATCGTAGCCTCCATTCTGGGCTCATCCCACTTCCCCTGGTCAATGTTATTGCTCATTTTCTTATTTAGCCCAATATCTTGAAACATGCGTGTGTACGTTGTTCTCCGGCTCTCGTCAATGAGCGGGAAGTCACGCCCGACGAGTTTTGAACAACCTGGGATGATTCCGAACATGGTTTTATCCACGGTGTTGCTGGTTGCAAAGATAGGTAACGCGTTTAGTTTTCTCGTCGATGTGAAAGAGAACACGATACCCGATCCAAGCGAGCCTGGGTTGGATGTTAAGGTGTACCCATTTCCATCGGCTACGAAACTTCTTGTGTTGAGGTCTAGCGCCATCCACTCCATGTTTAGACGCAGAGCGAATAGAATGATGTTGTTTAGAGTGGATGTGGCGAGTGGGATGGTCAAGTCTTGAGGCATGACTAGAAGCAGGGAGACAAAATTAGCAAACTGAAAACATTCCTGGAGGCAATGCTTACAGTCCCAAGACCAAGTCCTAAAAGACATTGCCGCTATAGACAACACCGCAGTATTGTCCCCCCGCTCTTGTACCGGAACCACTACTTTAGCCGTTTCGTCGTTTGGGAAACAGGCTTTGTGGTGAGCCGAATATGTCTGCTGCACCGTCGTCAAAAACTCTAACCAAGAGGCACGTTCCGCCAAAGGAGAGCTCTTCTTTCTCCGTAGACGCCTGGGAATATCATAGTCCATCCTCCCATTTTTCTCTACATCCCCAGGCCCCCGCATCACAAGACGCCCATCTTCCGCTCGTATAATACCCCCATCCTCTATCATCGTCGTTAGAAATAATGGCATACTCTTCCTCAACGTCTTATACCTATCCCGTATTTCCTCATCGTTAGCATCACCACGCGGCCTATACAACGTTGCCAAATCCATCGTTGGACCAAAGTTATCCTCAGCGGCATCCCAATCCGCCACATCCGACGTCAGAATCGAAAAGTGGGGGGTTACATATTGCACCTCGACGCGGAGCTCCAACGGCAAGAAACGCCGTCTTCGAAAGTGATGCCAGGCGCCTATCGAGGACTCCGCGCATCTTCGAAACCCTTCGAGGTGGCCGAATATGGATTGTAAGAGCTGGGTTAAGGCGACGATGAAGGCGATGGTTGCGAAGAGGAGGGAGGCCGCGGCGATGTTGATTTCTGCGGACATGGGAAGGTGTGTTTTTCTTTTCTTTTTTTGCGTGCGCGGAGGGGCTGTCTCAGTCGTATATATAGTCAAGGCGTTTAGCAATGTAATGCAGGAAAGATAGTGTATAGAAAAATCCAGAGTTTTAACATCAACAAAGAAAAACAGATCCTTTCTGAGGGACACCGGCGATTAATATGTCTCAAAATCCCTCGTAGCCTGATCGTGATCCAGCGCACAGAAACATTACGGTTGGGGGCTGTATTGTTGGTCGGCAAGCTTATGATCCATGTCCGTGACACCGAGCAGCCGCATACATATGCATGTCAGCAATTTTTGTTTTACCTAGCTATCTCATTCAGTTCGACCTGATTTGTATAGATATACTAACCCAGAGAAGTAAATAAGAGGTCTGATGTAATATTCACCCACATACCTATCTAAAAGCCATATCTGCGTCATAAATAACTATTGATGTCGCCTAGAAGAAGGTCTCATGAGACCCAGCTTATAGACGCCCAACCAAAACACTCCAGCATCCAATTTTTTCGTGATGGACCTCGCATACATACATACCTAGGTACATATGCAGCTTACTACAACGCACGGGAGGCTCACACCGCATCGGAACGCCATCTTAAAATTTATTAATGAGTTATAGACAATAATTGTACGAGTACTACCTAGGCTGTCGAGGCCCAGTTTAAAGAAGTATTACCAAAAGATGGTGATTTAAAGTTCTTTATTCGTCGGACAAATCAATTACTCAAAATCATTCTCACTATCAACCTCAGCATTGAAAAATCACATAAATCGTCCTTCGCTAGGACTCAATTCTAATTTATACACATAGGTAAATATTTGTCACATTTTCGGGACGCCGCATATGGGGAAACCTGATTCGCTGTTGTTTTCATGCGGATTAGAAGGTTAGAAATATCTTTCTGTGTTTGGTATCCTCCTTAATGATTGACCACAGATGTGCGGTGCCCCGATGCGGGGTGTTCCCTTACATGAAGTACATGCAGACTACAATAAACAATGTGCGTGTTGCACGCCCGCAATGAATGGAAAGGGGGAGCAATCCAAGCACGTGTTTCATGTAAGGTCAGATATACATAGTTTTGAGGTAGAAATTGTGCATTGTGTGGATAGTTGTTTGCCTATTTGCCGAACTGCTATTACGCATGGAACGAACCACGTACTTACCGATTCCTTAACCACCACCATGCCACCTTAAAAAGAAAGCTCAATCCTTAATCTTAGCAACCCACCTCAAAACCTCCATATCCCCCCTCCCCTCCACCAAAACCCTCTGCCCCCTCACCTTCTCCCCACTCTCCAACACCAACTTATACACATTCGCGAACTCGCTCGCCTTAACAACACCATGCGCGACAGCATTCTCATCCGTCTCGACGCGGAACGCGAGGTAGATTTCGTTGAAGCGGACGTTTGTGTTCTGGAGCGCGCGGGCGGCGCACACGGCGAGGGCGAAGAGCGCGCCCTGCGACATGGCGGGAGCGGCGAAGTGGCCGAGCTCGCCTTGGGCTCCTGTGCACATGCTCCAGGTGCTTGTGGGGTGGGCTTGGGCGAGGAGGTAGGGGATGGTTGCGCGGTAGGCGACTGTGTGGAGGGGGTGTTAGGGGGGTGGTGGGAAGGAGGGAGGGAGGAGGGAGGTTGGTTGACTGGATGGCTTACAGAAGTTTCCTTCAAAGTTGATGGTCATGTGCTCGTGGAGTGACTCTGTGGTGACTTCGAGTAATGGGGCGGGAGAGTAAGGTTTACCCACTGCGCAAACGTTATCTCCATTCACATATGTGTATGTACCTCTCCATCCAAACTACCCATCACTACCGAAAAAGGGAAAACCACAAACGGAGCTGGAAGTCAGATATGACCTAACATACCGCAAGCATAGACGTGCTGGAACGCGGGTAGCTCTCCCGCCTTGACGCGATCGACGACAGATTGCACGCCCGTCTCAGAGACGCAGTCGACCTCGACGGTGGTAATGCCGTCTTTCTTGCCGCCGAGGTTTTTGAAGAGTCTCGCGGCAGAGTCTGCGTTGCGCACTGTTGCGAGGACGTTGTAGCCGGCGCTCAGGGCGGCTTGCACAGCCGACGTCCCAATATTTCCTGTCGCGCCGATGACGAAGACGGTTTCGACCATGATGCTGTAGACGAAGGTATGTGTATACGTCGATGAATTGTCGAGCACGTGAGAAGCTTGCTGAGCGAGTTTGGTGTTGTGTCGACTTGTAGTATCTGGTTTTCTCTGATGCATATACCCTTCGATTCATCCCATCTTTATATACTTACTCAGCCACCTACCAGCATATACAGCCCCTTTCTTGATGACAAACAAATCATACGATGTACATTTACGACAACGTTAGACTCCACAAACGCGAGCTTCGCTTTCGCACTTCGAACTCGGAGCTCCTCAGCTCGGCCCCTCGCGCACGCGAGATTACAAATCCGGGGGCCGATGGTATAACACGATAGGGGTCTAGAATTGGCATCATGATTTCACTAAGAGTAGATCGCTCTTGGTATACCTATGATGTTCTTGTAAATACGGGTAAGATGCGTTAGCGGAGAAAGGATTGGCACATTTTACTTGTTTGGTCTTTCTTGGTAGAGTGTGATGGATTGGGGTGATTCGACTAGTTTTGGAGATGGATAGATGGAAGTGGGGATGTTTAACGGTGGATTGTTTATTTTAGACTAGAGCGGTGTTTCTTTATCCCGATGCGGGGGGATCATGAGCATGCAGGGAGTTTCTGAGGGGAGGGAGGAAAAATAATCGTATGTACCTAGAAAGGTGAAGAGTTGAATGTGATTGTACATAAACATACTTACCTTCATATATATACACAGATACATTCCAAACATAAGTACATAGATTGGTAAGCACTCGGCGACTTCTCGAGGACCGACTGTCTACTAGGGGGGAAAAGGGGAGGAAGGAGGATTAGAGAACCACCAGAAAAGAGAAGAAACCATTGAATCAAAAAAGCAATACAGATTGTTCAAAGAAACGTACATTCGCAAACGCCAGGGATGAATACCCAAAGTTATTGCTCCCGACCCCGAAACAAGAAAGCCCAGCTACCTAGTCAGTTCAAACGCCCTCGTGAAATCGATCTAAACCCTTTTTAATCTCCCGCACAATGCTAACAGCATCCTCATGGCTCTGCGCCTCGAAATCATACCGTTTCGTCTCCTTTTCCTTGAAAACAATCAAGCGGAACATGCGCGGGTGTTTCTTGGAGACTTTGCTCCCGACGACGCTGCTAAAGTGTACCACTGTTGTCTTGCCGGGCTGATCGAAGATTTGCTTGGTCGTGCCCGTCTCGCCGGGCATGATAGTGATGTATTCGTTGTCGAGGCCCAGGATGCGTGATGTGGACGGCGTAAAGGACATGGGTTGTTTGCGGAGCACCGGCCAGCGTTTGTTGTAGTGGGATTGCGTAAGGGTGAGGCCGAGCTCCGCGGCGCGTGCGAGCGGGTGCATGGTGGTGTTGTTGGTGATGTTGTAGTTAGTACGTTCGATGCGTTTGGCCTTCCTAGTAGGGGCACTGCCTGGGTCGACGATGAGAGGTGCGTTGGGCGAGGAAGAGCCTGGGGACCCTGCGATGCCGAAGACGCCGTCACCCACGAAGCGTTTGCGCACCAGGTCAAGGTCGAGACGCGTGCCTAGGGCTTCCACGGTGCGGTCTGGCGGTGCGACGGTGTTCGTGCCCGCGACTTTGAACAGGTAGAGCGCTTTTTCTAGCCCTAGCGTGCCGCAGACTTTGTCAAAGAGTTCTGCTATGTAAGTATCTGTGGTGCATGGTATAGGCATGCGCTTTGTGTTGAAGTGCTCGTCGGTATAGTAGACGGTAACAGTCTTTGGGACGCCGGTGCGGCTAGCAGACTGAACGTTTGATACATTGGGTGCATCTGCGAGGTTCGAAGTGTCTTTGCGGATGGCGGTGGGGGCAAAAGAAGGCCCCATGATGGGATTGCGGAAGCTCTTTGCGCGGCTTGGCATAGGCTTGGGAGGAGGTTTGGTCTCTCTGCGCTCTCCTCCAGTCGAAGTCTGTGAAGCCAGTGCTGCTGCTGCCTCTCGACTGTAGATTGGGGTGATCTTCTCATTCTCTGCAATTTCCCGTTCGCTAGCCTCCACGAGTCCAAACTCATCCCAAGGCTTGTCCCGGGCACGCGGGCGCATTCCACGGCTGTTGTTGCTAGCAAAATCCATCAATCCCTTATTCCTAGTTAAAGGAGGAAATTCGTCGTCAATCTCGCCGTCGTCATACATGCGTAGGACCCAGCAGTTGACGTTCAATTTTTCAGGCTTCAGCGCAGGCTCCAATTTCTGTTCTTGGTACTGCCAAAGAGCGTATCCTATGGCCTCGGCTACCGTCACAGCTTCACCCTTGTCATTGGTCTTTTTGATCAACAACTCAAGGGGTTTGGAAGGCTTTGAGGAGAACGGACAATATATCTTGAGATATATAGGATTTGGTTGATTCTCGATAGCGGCATTCCATGTCGCAAACCGTTGGGTGGGATTGGACGGCTTTTGCTCTTTGGCTTGGAGAGCTTTTGTCAATTCGCTCACTGGAAGTATGAAACTGATTGGTCTTGGGGGTGGTAGGGCCTGTAAGGTTGGAGTAGAAGCAGGCTTGGGTTTCTTCGGAGAATTGGTGAACGGAGTCATGGTAGGCATGTTGGGAAGATCAGTAGGTGGAGAGGAATCCAGAGGATCGCCCTCTTCACCTATAAGAGATCCACCGTCATCGGTTCCTGAGAAATCAGAAGATACTGTGCTGTCGGTTTCATGGCCTTCATCCAGTGCTTCCAGGCGATGCTCTTTGTCGTCTTCGTGTGTGCGTTGCGATAGCAGTTGATTTGCTTTAGCGGCCCTGCGAGGATTGACCTTGCGCTTTTGGAAGGTGAGCGAATCGAGTTCATTCTCGGATGACATCTCGCTACTAGTAACCGTGTCTCTTCTGGGTCGTCCCTCTACCACTGCGCCCAGGGAACCGCGACGCAGACGACTTTCTCCTGGCCGTGATGGCGATGTGACAGTCACAGCAGGACCTTCTGCAGCTTCATTCAAACCGTTCCTCAGAGCAGAACCGCGGATTGGCGAGGAGCCAGCACGGCTCCGCAGCGGCATCTTTGTGAATTTGATCTGGTTGGCTGGCCTGCGCATATTGAGTTAGCTACGTGATGGTCGCGAACAACGGGGAGCCTCGCCTTTGGGCTTCATCTTCTTCGTCGCTCTCATCGCTCAAATCGCTACTATCGTCCTCTTCGAGTTGTTCCCTCCTCCGGCGGCGCTTGGCGTTCAAGGTTGGACCGACGGTGTCGTTGCTACCACCACCGCCCGTCACCATGCCCCCCTCCTCTTCATCATCGCCAAATCCTTCGGGAGCTTTGAGACCGGCTGATTTTGGGGCTTGGAAATACTCGGACGTGACGGCAGTCGGTATAGGTGGGGAGTAGGTACGCTTGATGTCAGCAGCGTTGGGTACCCAGCCCGCGGCGCGGAAGGCAACGTTGTTTAAGACGGTCGAGTCGACATTGATAAGGCGCTCTCCTACACCATCTTTAATGGAGGACAGATAGGCGGTGCGCAGTTGGTAGAGAACAAAGCTGTGAAATTTAGCAAAGGCAAGGACTTCACGGATCGTGTATCGTGAAGGCGTGGTATGCACACGATATGCTGGCGGGGGCTTACTCTTCGTTCTGGAGCAGAGACATGGCGGTGTCGTGTTCATATCATTCTCGTAGGAGTGAATTGAGCATCCAGGCCAGCTGAAGATGTAGGTGGGTCATGGGATCGTGGCGACGCAGAGTGAGTGTAGATTGTGCGACGAACACTGCTATGGATAAGGTAAGTTATCGAGACTCGAGGTGGGTTGGATTCCATACGACCCCTACTACGTTAGCTCTCTTGGCCTCCATTAGCCGCGCGCCCCCATGTTCCTGTCTCCACTCCGCCCGCCCGCGTCTAAAACTGCCTAATCTATCTGCACCACCAAAAACACCTCTCTGACCTCATCGCGCACCTTCTTCTGTCCTCTCCAACCCCAGCTTTCACCATCGTCGCCATCCTTGATCCGCATCCGATAGCGATCCATCCAATATGAACCTAATCGCCTATAGCGACTCCGAAGGCTCCGGCGATGAAGCCCCTCCACTACCAAAACCCGCCGCAAAGCCCACCGCGAAACCCGCTTTTCAAAAAGTAGTCGACCGCTCCAACCCCGGCAAAATCAAGCTCAACCTCCCCGGCACAACGCAAACGCAAGCATCCAAAGAGGACCTAGATGCAGAAGCGCCTCCTGCAAAGAGAGCGCGTCTCGGCGCCGGCCGTGGGGCGTTCAGCGACTTCAACGCAATGCTACCGGCGCCCAAGAAGCCCAAGCTCGATGCAACGGCAGGCGCTCCTTCTTCATCCGGCAAAAAGATCTTAGGAAAGGGATTGGGCGCAGGTGTAAATCTCAGGACAGGCGCAGAACCAGCATTTCAGCGAGAAGCACGCGCAGAGACGGAAGAGTACGACGAGAACGGGAACCCCATCAAGAAACAACCCATGAACAAGGACGACTTCCGCGCCATGCTCAACCTGCCGCCGCCAAAGTCAGAGAGCAAACTCTCTCCAGAAAAGCTCCCCGCGAGTACCCCGTCCTCAGAACCCACCAACACCGTCTCTCCAGCGAACACTCCGGCCGAGCCAACCCCCGAATCGCAGGCCAAACCAATCGCCGCCCGTCCCAAATTCCTGCCCTTGTCCGTTGCGCGTGGCAAGAAGAAGCCCGTGAGAAGACCTATACCCACTCCATCGGAAACAACTTCAACCCCAACGACATCCGTTCCTACCACGTCAACGGGGACATCCCAACCACCCCAAACCTCCTCCCCAAAACCACCGTCCAAACCAAAAGTATCCCTCTTCTCCCTATCCTCAGAAGACACCACACGCACGACCGCTCCCACAAACGACACAACACCCTACCAACCCCTCCTCTACGGTACCCCCACCGACGACGCCGACGAAGAAGAAAACACCCCCATCCCCGACTCAGCCTTCACCCCCCTCCACTCCCACCAACACCAACCCCAACCCACCCCCTCCACAAACACAAACCCACTAACCTCCATCGCCGCCGAACTCAATCTCTCCGCCTCCGAACGCCGCCAACTCTTCGGCCGCAACCCCACTACCACCGCCTCTTCCTCCTCATCTACCACCACATCGCAACCATCTCGCCTCGTGGAATTCAACACCGACGCAGAGTACGCGCACAACGAGATGCTGCGCCAACAGGGCGAAACGATCCAGCACAACGCGCTCAAGAGCATCTCGGGCACGGGCAAGAATAGTTTGAAGAGCCTGGTGAGTGTGGCGGTGTCGCAGAAGGATGCGCTCGAGGATCATTTTGCGGCGGGGAGGAGGAACAAGAGGGAGGCGGGGAATCGGTATGGGTGGTAGGTTTGTTACTTGTGTGTTTTTTATGTGGGAAGGGGAGGGAAGAGGGGGGATGAAGGTGTGGGAGAGGATAGGGAGGAGAGATGGATGCTAGGACAACAGACATTATGAAGAGAGAAAGGAAGAAATACCAGATATATAATCCACCACCACCACTATTACCAGACACAGACTTTTGAACGAGCCGCTTTCCTCCTCTTTTCTCCTTCTTCTTCTCCCTCTCCCTCATATGGCACCCACACAACAACCCCAGCCCCTCCCCTCTCTTCTCCTC
Source organism: Periconia sp. R9002 (assembly GCA_023627715.1). Lineage (NCBI taxonomy): Eukaryota > Fungi > Ascomycota > Dothideomycetes > Pleosporales > Periconiaceae > Periconia > Periconia sp. R9002. The sequence goes on from JAMAHW010000079.1 coordinate 18,630, forward strand.
TCCCTTTCTCTACTACCCCCTTCCACACCCAACCATCCCTCTCTCACGCCTCAAACCCAATCAAGCATTCATGCACGGTGGAAAGAAAAGTCCCCAAAACCCTACAATGATAACCATTACATTTCCAATGCGAGGAAAGAGAGAGAAACAGTACTATCTTCTTACATACTCCCGTTTGATTTTCCTCACGGCATTCGAGTTTTGGTTCAGTCGGAGAAACATACATATTGACTGTTTACATACAGCTCTACAACAGTCTACCTAGCTTGCCACCTGCATTCATCCCTCTTATTTTTATTTTCTCTCTCAAAAAAGACACACATACACACAGACCCCCCCCCACACAGACCCTTCTCTTTCATCCTCACTCACGTCTCTTCTAAGATAGGAGAAAGAAGAAAATATTTGATTCGGAAGAGGAGCAACGCGAAAATAAGGGAAAGCAGGAACCACAAAAGTCCTTCCTGTCGGGTTTCGGACGTAGAAAAGTCTTTTTGAATTCTTCTTTGCGGCATCTTCGTAGCTCGACTACAGGGAAAAAAAAAACATGGCGTGGCCGAAGCAAACCCAACCAAGCATTCAGCATTCACCAGGAGCCCGCCCGCCCGCTCGCTCGTTTGCGCAGTGACCTCTGCAAAAAGGTCCCGAAAATTACAAAAACCGACCAAGAGAGAGAGAGAAAAAAGGACCAGAGCGAAACAAGAACACCATGCGTTCGACGGCAACGCAGCAAGGAGTCGAAGAAAAAAAAAGTGTTTTCCCCCCCTTTGTTTGCGGTCACAAAGTCCCGGTAAAACGCGAATCGATGAGATAAACCTACGTGTCAACAACCAAGCGACAATGGCGGCAGCATCAAGTACGCATAACAATGACACTAATGATATAGAGAGGAAATGGTTGAGGCCACGAAGGATACAATCCCTTCGTGTATGCCAAGATCTGGATGTTTCAACCCGTTTTGCAACGAGTCAAGCGGCAGGGCTGAAGCAGAGACAGCATCGTCACAAAGCCACACAGAATCGTTTGGGAAGCCGCGGAAGCCAGCCAGCCGCTTACAGCAACAGGCGGCTTAAAAATCGGGAAAAAGGTGGCCGTGTCTATTGAAAGAAAAAGTTAGCGTGGTAACAAACAATAATAGTGAGGGGTAGCGTACGGGTCATCCCCAGTCTGGCCGTAAGCCTCAGTTTCTTCGGGATATTTGTCGAACTGGCTGGCATCACCAACGCCGGCACGAACAGGTGGTACATAAGGCGCATCAATGTCCTTCTTTTGCAACCGTTCCCACGTCACTTCGGCGAACCAGGGATGGTTCATGACGTCTTTGCTTCCCCCATGCAAATTGCCAAGTCGTTTTGTTAGATCGGGCGTGATGAGCTTTTGAAGCAAGTCCTGTGCGTCGTGGTGGATATAAGGTGGGTACTTTACACGGCCCTTGAGAATGTTTTCGTAGATTTTCATTGGCGAGCCACCGTCCCAAAATGGCGTAAAACCACACAGCATTTCGAAGATGAGGATGCCAAGAGACCACCTGTTTGGTTAGTGCCACGTGAATCGGGGCATACTTGTGGAGACAAAGAACTCACCAATCGACGGATTTGTTGTAACCCTTTGACGCTACCACCTCGGGGGCCAGATAATCGGGCGTGCCGCAAAGAGTCCAAGTAATGTCCGGGACTTCTTTGGCGAAACCAAAATCCGTGATCTTCAGGTGTCCGTGCCGATCCAGTAGCAAATTTTCTGGCTTCAGATCGCGGTAAATAATGTTCTGCGCGTGGAGATAATCGAGGGCAAGTGTGACTTCGGCAGCATAGAACTTGGCAACAGGGTTGGGAAAGCGCTGGAGAAGTGAGCAGGTGTCGGAATGTGCGCAGCGGACTTGGAGCTGGAGCTTACCTGAGATTTGCGCAGCAGACTGAAGAGCTCACCACCCTCGACAAAGTCCATTACCATGTATAGATTTCTTGAATCTTGAAAGGTACCCCACAGCGTGATGAGGAAGGGGTGCTTGACCTGTTGGAGCATGCGGCGCTCGTCATTGGTGTGCTCCACCTGCTTCATCTTGACCACCTGGGCCTTTTTCAACACTTTGACGGCATAGAAACGTTGATTGTGCTTGGATTGCACGAGATGAACACGACCAAAGCTGCCAGTACCCAGCGTACGCTGAATGGTAAAATCTTGAAGGGTGTATTTGCCCTTTGTTGCGCGAACGGTGGGGGTGGGCTGAGCTTGGGCAGCGCCGCCATTGGTAGGCCTAGACGAGGCATTGGGCTGCTGCTGCTGTTGCGATTGCTGGGGTGTGGTCGTCGTATTGGCGGGGTGGATGAGATTCTGTATGCTGGGAACAGTGTGTTGCTGCTGCTGCTGCTGTGTCTGCTGATGAGGCTCTGGAGAGGCTTGCGGGGTAGCATATGCCTGTTGGGGGTAGGTGGAGGGGTTCATTGAGTCGGCGGGTTTGTGCGATGTAGTAGGGGTAGTGGACGAGGGCTGGGAGTTCTGCGACGCGGACTGGTCCTGGTTGGTGGACGACTTGCTCACGACGGAACCGCGCGTGTTTGACTTTGTGGGGGAGAAGGGAGAAGCACCGGCGGGATTGATGGGAGATGTCGGCGAGTCGAGGTCTTTGGAACCCGTCGAGTCCTTCGTCCGCTTCTTCTTGAGGAAGCCGAGAGTCGGCATAAGAGCGACCGTGTCGTGTCGAGCGCCCTGGCTTAGGAGCTGCGTGAAGCCGGCGTCAGGGCGTCACAGGACAGCAAGCGGTGCGGAATGCGCGGGCAACAATGGCGAGCGGGCGCAGTCAATTGAAGCGAATGCTGGTTTGCGCGGGGCATGCGAGGGCGAATGGAGGCGTGCGACGTGCCGACGAGACCAGTCAGCCGTCGATGGTGCAGGAGGGGAGGGAATCAGGGTCGAAGGGTCCGAGGATAGCGGCAGCAAGAGAGAGGAAGAGAGTGAAGAGAGAATGAACGAGGGCGGAGAAGAGGTGGTTGGGGTTGAGGCTACAGTGCAGCAAGAATGGCCTAGGGTACGTCCTAAGCGGGACCGCTCCTTCCTAGCTATCAAAGAACACCAAGCACCGGCCGGGGAGTGGAAGCTGCTTGCATCATCGCCATCATGACCGTCACCGATACCTACAACACATAAAACTCTCCATCGCTGGCCGGTGATGCCCAAAGACCCTCTGCCATGTGGATTGTAGATCTATCTAGGTACATGTATCCGATTTGCTTGGCTAGATATGTATGCATATGACCCACGCAACTACGTCTTTAAGATTTAGACACATATAGGTAGGTAGATATATATATGGATGGTTTGACCAAGGATATAGTTATATGCATTCGCACCCAGGTCCTAATATACTCCACCACTATATACCAATCAATGCATTTACATAGGTAGTCCCCAGTATCGTCAGTGTCGTAACTCCATCATGGTGGACCGGCAACATTACCTGGCACCTCAGCCATGTCCGGCGGAATGACCATCCCCGCGGCATGGCTCCGCTCCGCTTCCTCTTGCGGCTGCATCAGCGAAACCCCGTCGTACATAGATAGCCCCATCCCGCTTATGTGCGCATGTCGCTGTCATGCTTCTGCATACATGTCCCCTCAATATATAGGTATGCAAAAACTGCCTTGTCCAAATTCTTGCAATTGATCCATGCACATTCTCTGCAATGTCCGGTGCCGTTGCTGCTCACTTCACAAACTTTGCCATAATCTCCACCAGCATCATCATCATCATCGACGACTAGGACGCCAAAGGAGGGGTTAACACCCGTAGTTAGCCTCGGCGGGGAATAACAATGTCCCATCCACTGGGAAATGGGAATCCCGGCCTATAGTTCGCCAACCACTTCCTCCCCTTGTGCTTCGTACTGCGATTCGTCCGTGCTCTCCTGGTCAGGCTTCATCCATGGCTCCAGATCCAATCCACACACCTCCATGCGACGCTGCCGGAACGTCTCATAAAGTCGTTCCCATGCTTCTCTCGCCTGGTCTTCCTTGGGCCGGATCTGCACTCGATCTGCGTACGGGACATCATATTCTGGCCCAGGGATTTCGGGGTCCGAAAGGCGCACGTACGTTGTTGTCTCTTGGAATGCCGTTGCATTAAAATCCTCGGCCGCGTCCCGCAACTTCTGCGACTCGTAAACCACGTTACCCATGGAGAGCGACCACTCGGAAATGAGCGATTCAGGCGCCGCAAATGTCTGGCGGAAAAGCGCAATGTCTTCCATGGGGGCCGATGATCGCCTCTCTTTCAGCTGCTGGAAGCTTTCACGCGACGGGTGGATAAGAAGCAGCGATGTCGACAGATCCTTCCTTTCTGGCGTAGCAGGAAACGCAGCCATCGGTTCGGATGTGGAAAAGGCAAGGAGAGAATCTAATGCAGAAGCATCAAGCAAGACACCGGGTCCATGAAGGTAGATCAACCTTTCGTAACTCGTGAGTGTGTACAGGCTTGCGAGCGAGTACGAAGATGCCAGGGAATCTAGCAGCTCAAAGTCAGTAGCTGGTAAAGTATGTGTCGTTCCGAATCTTACCATCATCACCGTCTACGATTGTATCCATAGGAATCAAAGTCGCGCCATATCGTCTGACTGCTGTTCTGAGAAGACGCCTGGTGGTACTCATCTGCGGGTTGTACTCTTCCTCGTCATCTTCAGTAGTCGCCAACCACGCTTTCGGAAACATCAATATCCTTCTTGCCGGGCTCTTCATTTCGTGTAAGTCTGCCAGCAACATGACTGCGCTACACAGCTCGACAAACTCTTTTGCCACTTGCACATAACCCAGCCGAGTCCAGTCGAGCGACTCTCCTGCTATGATCTGGCCAATGGTCCCATCCACCTCCGGTCTTCCCCCCACAGGTCTCGCCCATTTCGCGTCCAGTGTAGGCGGCTCTACTGGCTTCGATACGGGTAATGGTTTTGGTAGGCGCGGTTTTATCGCCGCCTGGAGCGAGTGTACATATCGCTGCTGTAGTACGTATCCGGAAAGGAAGAGTGCAAGTGTGAACAAGAAAACTGCGACGCGTTAATTCCAAGGCCTGAGTCATGATGATGAAATCGACAGTACCAATCGCTGCAGAAAATATAACGGAGACCTGGCCAGATGAAAGCAATAGTTTGGCCATGGTCAGAATATTCGTATACAAAGAAGCGGGGTATCAAAATGGAGCTAGGTCGCTTCAAACAGGTGCAAAAATATGAATATGATTTCTAGAAAATGATGCTCGTGCGAATGTACAAGAACGGTGGATGCAGTGGGACTGTGTGACGTGATGGGAAGTAGGGCTGTGTTTTTGTTGATGGTCGGAGGGAGCAACTATCGATAAGGATTCTTTACAATACTCGTCAGATCAAAACACGATTAACCAAGCTCATGATTGGCCAGCACTAGCGTATCAAGTGTGGCGAGGCTTTGTCATCATGCATTAGTTCACTCACCTAAAGTTTCAATCCCTGCATCCATTAACATTTATCGTCAACCAGCTCTGAGGACTCTGCGCGACTGCGCTACAATTACCAACACGATTCCTAACATTCTCACCGCACCGTACAATGGCTTCGAAGCCCGTCTACGACAAAGCCGACGCCAGAGCCCTTCTGGATGATCGAGGCTATTCCGGCGCCCTCATCCGTGGCCAAAACCCCGCGCTTCTATTCGAGAAAGGCGTGCGCGAGCGCATCACCGAATCTTATTACTGGAAAGAGCAATGCTTCGGTCTAAATGCGGCTACACTGTGCGATCGGGCGGCCGACCTGAAATTTATCGGTGGTACGACGGGCATCATGGGTAAACCGACGCCATTCCTATGTCTCGCATTCAAGCTACTCCAGCTTGTGCCCGAGAAAGAGATTATACTTGAATATTTGAACTTCCGGGAAGAGGAGGAGGATGAGGAGGAGGATGGTGAGGACAAGGACATGGATGGAGAAGAGAAGGATGAAGGGGATAACGAAGATAAAAAAGAAGATCTGAATGCCGCTGGCAAACTAGGCTCCTGGAAATATCTCCGGTGTCTCGCTGCCTTCTACATTCGGCTTGCGTGGGAACCTGTGGAGATCTACACCACCCTCGAGCCATTACTCACCGACTACCGGAAGATTAAGCGACGGACCAAGGATGGCTTTGTATTAACATATGTCGATCAGTTCATAGATGATCTCCTAACCAAGGACCGGATATGCGCGACCAGTTTATGGAAGCTCACTCCCCGCACCGCGCTGGAGGATATAGACGAGTTGGAACCGAGGGAAAGCCCGCTTGCGGATGAAGTGGATGATATGGAGGAAGATGCGAGAAGTAGAGGCTCCAGCATGAGCAGGAGTAGGAGAAGCAGCACAGGCCGCAGTTTCAGTCGAGATCGAGACAGCAGAAGTCGAAGCTTCAGCAGGGATCGATATAGTAGAAGCCGGAGTTATGATCGAAATTCCAGGTCGAGAAGTAGGAGTCCGCCAAGGGAACGAAGCCGAAGTCGGAGCTAGTTGGACATGCACCAAACCACCAGCCACGCCATTTCCACTATTTTAAATCACGGATGAATCATTACGTGGGGGCCCCTGTGAGATACCAATTGCAGGTGCGCTGTAACTACCACATGATGAAAGAACCAACGTCAAGTGAGGAGCCTGACACTCACCCTCTCATCTGCACCGATATCCCAAATCTCATTTTCGAACTGTCACGAAATTCTTCAACGGAATACTCGACATAATGTACTTTTAATCTCCATTTTGCGATTAGGAAGTTCTTTTCTCGGGATTGATATTGTACATCATAAATATTCTCGTCTTCCTTGTATCGAGGGCACCAACCAGCGATTTTGTCACGCGACCAATATGGAATAGATTCTATCACGAACTGCTTCAAAACTGGAATTTTTTGAAGACGCTGTTCCGGAGGCATTCATTCCTGGTAGCATTTCTCCGTACATCCCCATTCTGAGGGAAGTATCTTCAAGTTTTTACGGCACGAATAACAATAAATAATGCAATTACGCGTCCGCAAACTTGCCTCCAAACCTTCGTCACATGTTCCCAATTACCTGTTACCTCTCGCTTTTTTTCTCTCCGGGCAGTTATCAATACCATATTTCCTTATTTCATTTCCAGCCATTACAGCAAAGCCATACACGGTCTGGCCGCTTATCTCACTGCATTGGGATTCCCGCGGAGAAAGACAATGAATCGAGCGAAAGACTAAACAGAACAACTTGCTGAAACATCCTTTACAGTAGCGCCCAAGGGATGCGCACATGTCAAAGATAAGAATTCCTTGGAGCGCACCACGATGGCATTTGCCGAGAGCGAGAAACGATGAAAAACGTGACTGTTTTTAGTCTTTCTCGCGGTCAAATGGAGAATGCCCGGCGAGCAGGAGATGTACTTGCTGCGCTACGCTGGGTTATTGGATTCAGGAACAGTGTCTGACGCGCGTTGAATACAGTCATTCTCAGGAATGGAGAAATACCCAGTTGCTTATTGGCTCTGTTGAGCATAAGCTCAGCAGCGATTTGGAATTCGGAAGGCGATCGTCGGAGGGATTTCTGGGTTCGTGGTTTTCGGCACTGACGTGATCTAAGAGCCTGATGCGACCTCTTCCCGTGTACGACGAATGGATTTTGCAGCGTGTTCCTCGAATTGATTTGCAATACAGTACACGTGCTCTTGATACCAATCAGCATTTCCTAAAAATAATTCCCAAAGGCTCATAGGATGGAGTTCAGCATGCTTCCTTAATGCTGGGACATGGCAACAAAACTGTTTCGGCCAACCATGCCAAACATCAACACCAATTTCTGCTGACATGATGTCTAATAGACAGGCGTAATGACGGAGAAAGGCATTCGAACTTGTGTCTAGGAGGCGTAGATAAGGTACCTATTTCTGGTCCACCTTTGATATATCTAGCGCATAATCACAGTGCCAAGAGATAAGAAAAGACGCTTGCCGCCCCCACATCCATCCCGCGCAAACCACTCTAAACGAAGTCCAGTTGATGGAAACCACTTTTTGTTGCTTTTTAATTGCTTCAATTCCAAACATCATGTTTTCCAGCCCCAGGAACGCGCTTTGAGGCTGCGAGCTGGGCAATCACATACGTCTCATGGGAGCTCTAAAGCTCCTCAGCTTCTACGCCATTTACATAACACTTGATCGTCTTGAGAGATAAGAGCGCATAAGCTTCATCTTTTCAAATTCACTATAGGTATTCCGGGGAAACCGGGGGCAGCTTGGCATCCAAGAGGATTTGCGGTTCCAGTCTTGTGAACAGTCTTGGTCTTTGCGTCAGTATTCTACACCGCGGAGGTGTCGTGTACACTGCTTCGTTCGTCTGGATATATAAATCATTGACCCTGGCCGGTACTGTGTCTGGTTGATGTAGGCTGGTCGAAGTTCTTTCATCTCAGATCGACGAGAAACGCAGATTGACGAGAGCCCCCGGGATTATTCCTTAGATATTACCCTGCCGTCTCCTCCCCCACAAAACCCCCTGCAGGCAGTGACAGGTACTACGACTCCAACAAACATGGGTTTTCAATTCAAGCAACTATGGTCTGCTCCGGAAATCAACCCTTACAACAAGAAAGCAAAATCAATACCAGTCTTCAACCCGTTTGACAAATATGGACGTGTTTTCTTCTTCTCGTACCTCGGGTTCTTCATCGCTTTCTGGTCGTGGTATGCCTTTCCACCTCTGGTATGGTAAACCCCAGATTTACGTTCGATCCCCCACAACTTTATCTAATGTTGCTCCACAGATGGTCTCGATCAGGAAAGACTTACATCTCTCGCAGAATGAAGTCGCAAACTCCAACATCATCTCCCTCACAGCCACTCTTGTCATGCGAGCTATCGCAGGCCCCCTTTGCGATCGATTTGGACCGCGCTTGACGTTTGTTGGCTGCTTGCTTGCAGGTGCAATCCCATCCGCCCTAGCGGGTACCGCGCATAATGCCGGAAGTCTTTATGCCATTCGTTTCTTTGTGGGAATTTTGGGAGGTACATTCGTGCCCTGCCAGGTCTGGACTACCGGCTTCTTCGACCGCAACGTGATCGGGACCGCCAACGCCCTGGTCGGTGGATGGGGTAACTCTGGAGGTGGTATTACTTAGTAAGTAGTATTCGCTGCAACAATCTCATAACTACCATGCTAACGAATCCAGCTTCGTTATGCCTGCCATCTACGACTCTCTCATGAAAAGGCAACACCTGACTTCGCACGTCGCCTGGCGAGTGGCCTTCATCGTCCCCTTCATCCTCATCACTGCCGTCGCCATCAGCATGCTCTTCTTCTGTGAAGACACGCCAACCGGGAAATGGTCCGACCGAGGCAAGGTCGTCGCTCCAGCCGCACCCACCAGCAACACCATCGTCGCCGCCCCAGGAACCCTCACCGACAAGAAATCATCCACTGCAAACTCCATCTCCTCCAACGACGAAAAGAAAACCGCCCCCATCCCGCAACAACAACAACAACCCGATGTCGAAACGGGCGCAGGCACCGTCAACATCCTCGACGAAGTCCAACACGAAATCGTCGTCAAGCCCTCCGCCAAAGAAGCCCTCCGCGTCGCCTGCTCTCTGCAAGCCCTAACACTCATGTCCTCCTACATCTGCTCCTTCGGCGGCGAGCTCGCCATCAACTCGATCCTCGGGTCCTACTACCTCAAAAACTTCCCAAAGCTAGGCCAAACCACGTCAGGGCGCTGGGCCGCCATGTTCGGGCTCCTCAACATCGTCACACGGCCCATGGGCGGCTTCTTCGCCGACCTCATCTTCCGCTGGACCAAGCAGAACCTGTGGGCCAAGAAACTCTGGATCCACTTCGTCGGCGTCATGTCGGGCATCTTCCTCATCGTCATCGGCCAGCTCGACCCCAAAGACCTGTCCACCATGGTCGGCCTCATCGCCCTCATGGCCATCTTCCTCGAAGCCGGCAACGGCGCCAATTTCGCCCTCGTCCCCCACGTGCATCCCCACGCCAACGGCGTCCTCTCCGGCCTCGTTGGCGCCGCGGGAAATCTCGGTGGTGTTATCTTTGCGATTATTTTTAGGTACAATGGGACGCATTATGCCCGCGTTTTCTGGATTATTGGGGTTATTATTATTGGGTTGAATTTGGTTTTTATTTGGGTTAGGCCGATTCCTAAGGGACAGATTGGTGGGCGTTGAACGGAGAGATGTGAACGACGAATATAGTATTGTAATACCCCCTTCATCGATACATGATGATAGATTGCCCTTTTTCTTTTTCTTTCCCTCTTGTTCTGATGTATTCGAACACGGGGAAACGTATTCCGCATGTACACACACATATATAATAATACATAAAAACCTTCCTTTACCCCCAATCCCTTCCATCTTGTCCATATGCTTCAATACCACAATCCACTAAACTAAATCCTTCGTACACCTTCGCTCTTACTATCTACGGGTTTGTCACACCGCGTTTCGCGTGTAACCTTCGTAACGTATGACGACGTGTTTGGTACATACATGTATGTATGTACGTGTTAATACGGGTATGGTCAAGGTTGGAGGGGCATTCGTTTGTTTATAGTGTTTTGCATATATTGGGGGTTTAGGGATTCGAGAGGGAGATAAGGATGAGTATAGATGTAGGGGGAGCACACTTTCTATGAAATGTAACAATGAATCATCGCAGAGTAATGTTACTCTGGGTTCGACACGGGCAGAAGGGGAAAAAAAACACAAGGTAACGTCCTCGGCCAGGACGAACGCACAGGCAACTGTTTGCGCATGTGAGGGCAAACTTCTAGGTACATTGTAGGGGTTGATGTTGTTGGTGTTATTGGGCTGTCAGTGACAGGGCTAATACATGTAATGTGTTGGTACAGCGCGTCATCGATACAAATGTACATGTACCTACCTAGGTGTCACGCAAATGCTTTTTCGGTCTAGACGTCGTCGGATCGGAAGCATCTGTCAAGAAAATGTATATGTACGACCTTGTGTGTACCTTTTCAATCCATTAGCGTAGGGTAGTTAGTCGTTGTAGCGCAAGGGTGCTTGTATCCGCACATGCCCGATAAATCTAGATGGCAAAAAGTCCAGACCCCAACCCATGCTCCCGGTGTCCCGCTCCCGCTTTAACGACCGTGGTGTGACAGGCTACGGAAAAGATTCCCATACTAGAACTCGTAGAAAATCCCGATGCGTATTCTCCATCATTCCCATCACGCCCCACGACGAGCGTTTCCTCGGAGATGTAACATGAGTCCTACACGACGTAACACAAGGCAGGCTCCAGCAAAGCAACGTGGGCGATGATGATTCCTTATAAGGTGCCATCTTTTCATTTTTGAGAGGTGAAGAGGTGAATTGCTAAGGTCGGAGGAATTGACTGATGGGTTCGGCATCGGCCACGTTAGCTACCGCCGGTTGCCTAAGCTGAAAACCCTTGCACATCGCCACCACGCGACAACATCTGCTCAAAACTTTTGCTATAGCCATATGCATCCACTTCACAAGCTCACCCCGAGCCATCCCCGTTACTTGACATGGACCTTACTAGTTACCGGAGCGTCGCGGGTTTGTGCGACGAGTAATTCCATCGGTTGGGCGATAAACCAGAAATCGAATCAATGCCTACGCCGTGTAGAGAGGCGAAATGGCATTGATCTATGAGGACCGGTTAACGACACCGACCACTAGCGTGAAGAAGGCTATTTTACTAATAAGCCGCTCCTCCTCAACATCCTCATGTATACGCCCTGTGCTGTGCCCGACACCTGCTGCTCCGAAGCACTCATGTGTGCTTCAGTCTGATGTCCTGCCTTTTGGCTCCGCGACTCTCTAGTTCTTCTTCCATCTTCTTAACCCGGGAGCCCCTCCATCTAACGATAGCGGTTTCTTTTTCTGCTATGCAAAATGCAGGAAGAAACTTCAGCGAACAGCCTTCGCGCCATCTTACCACGGGCCCCGGACGAACAGCATTCCCCTCAAATAACACCAGGGGAGAGACGCATAAAAAGAGTGACCGCCGCATGCGAACTTTGCAGACAGCGCAGGGTAAAAGTATGTTTACAGCGTGAACTGGCTTTCGGATAGCTGCTGATTCCCGCTTCGCCAGTGCGATGCTGCAAGACCAACTTGCACGGCATGCATTGCACTGGATCAAAAGTGTGTATACAGAACAACTCCCCAGGAGACTAATGTGGGCGCTCTGAAGCGGAAATTCGGGGAATTGGAGTCTCACTACGACCAACTGAAAGCGTCTCAAGACCATCTAGAACAGCTCTTTCGTGCCATCCGAACTCGGCCAGATGGAGATGCGAGGGCAATCTTCGAGAGCATCCGCTCAGGCGCTGAGGTGGAGACCATTGTGCGAAAAATTCACAGCGGCGACCTGGTTTCGCAATTACGCGTGGTGCCTGAACGTCGGTATCGATTCGACTTTCCGTTCAGGCGCGAAATGCCAAGGTTCCTTCAAGTCCCTGAGAACCGTTATTTGCAGTCGCCGTTGTATGAAGCTGCGCTTGCTTTTCCAGCTTCCGAGCAACAAGGCTTGATCCGTACCAAGGAAAACCAATATGCGCCGCGCTATATGAAGCCGTATTTCACGGCTACCGTGGTCGATCCCAGACTCGACAGGATAGAACCTTCGAAGTGGACACGAGTCTCACAGGATGATCATCTGATGAGACTAATTCTTCGCTCCTACTTTCTTCTTGACGACTACCAGTTTGTGGGATGTTTTCACAAAGATGACTTCCTCGATGATATGCTCTCTGGGTGCGAGGAGCATTGTACACCGCTCCTGGTGAACTCTATTTTAGCTCAAGCATGCGTAAGCTCATACACCACATTCTCCTAGGATGATCTGATATATCAGAGACACTCACCCTAAGTGCTAGCATGGCTGTAAAGAGGTACATAATCGAAGTGATTATTGGGATCCCAACGTAAGCATGATTCCCTGATATACAACCATTGTCGCTGATGGGAGGGTCCGTAGACTCTAGGATATAAGTTTTTTGCCGAAGCAAAGAGGCTATGGGAGTTGGAGCTGATGAAAAAGAAATCTCATACTACCCTGCAAGCAGCTCTAATTTTTAATTTCCTCTTCAACGAGAATACCATGGACAAGATTGGACGTACTTATCAGGCTCAAGCAATGGATATAGCGCGCGAGATCGATCTTTTCAATCCAGCTACTCATGTGACGAGAAGTTCGGGGAGCAACTCTCGCGCATACACATTGTGGTTATTCTATTGGTGGACAAGGTACGCCTCTAAACCAAGTTCACAGAGTCCCTCTGCATTTTTCATCAGTGCGTTAACAGAATGACTAAAGTATGCAAGATTATCATCTCCACATATATACGCCAAAGGATGGATTCCCTGCCGTTCAACTTCCCGACCCAGGTATCAATCTCGAATGGTATGGTGAAACCTGGCTACAATACCCACAGGACGCCCAAACCCAACGTGTTGGCCATGGATACCTCTTCAAAGTCAAATGCGAGCTGGCTATGATTGCGGATTCAGCATGCTCACAACTCTACGGTGAAAACCAAGGGACTGAGACAACTCGAAGTGAAATTGCGGGAAAATATGTCGATGCTTTGCGATCTTGGTATGCTGCTCTGCCTACTTTTATGTCAGCAGATCACATCGTCTATCCGTCTCAACTCAAATTGCAGTACGTTATGCGACATTCCCTGCCTGATTTTCACCACGTTCCCATTTTCTCACTGCATTTACTAATCAACAATGCCGATATAGCATGCTATATCAAGACATCATGATCCGCATGTGTGAAATAGCTCTCACCGTACCATCGCGACCTCTATCAAACCCGCCACAGAATCATATACAGTCGCTCCTAGCACACTCCAAGATAAGCTTCGAGACGCTGATGCGTCTGTACTATCTTCGCCACGGATTTGAAAGCAGTGACGGATATCTAGGACATTATCTCCATGTGCTAGCATATATTGCAAAGGACCGACTGAAAGCGTCTATCGACGCCCCAGACTCATCAACCCCAACCGACATGGACGATGCTCGTGCCACGCTCTTCCTAGCTGCCAAAGGACTCTACGAACAGAGCAAAAATTACTATCTTGCACTCACATTATTCTGTATATTGCAGAATGATATGCGACAGGAGGAGGCAAATATGTTGTACAAGTTTGCCGGAATCATACGGGAGAAGGGCACGATGAGACGGCTGAGGGCGGAATATATACAAGCGCAGTATCCGATCTACATCACCAGGCCAAAGGATAAGTTAGAAGGCATGCGGGTCTTGAGCGAGGTCGTGGATGATCTGACGGGTCTAGATCTGGGTTCCGACGGTGAGGCCAGCGATGGGCCGCGGAGTAATTCGCAGTGACACCTTTCTGTCATAATTTGACGGATCACGCGTCCAATTTGGAAACAAGTAATACCATATAGTTTTTTTTGTTTTATTTTCTGACACGCTGACGCTCATGAAGCATCGTGATGGACTCGGCATCACACTCAAGGGCGGCGCTGTGCATACCGTTTACAGCTTACGCTAGTCTTCATGGGGTTAGCGATAGCTCACCGTTTTGCACTTTCTCTTCTCCTGCACAACTCCGATCAACTGTGCAAATACTCCTTCCACACCCTCACATCTAAACCATTCTGTTGAATGCAGCTTTCGCGTCGCTGCAGCTTTCTTTGTAACAATTGGATACGACGACACGCCCACCAGCAAGTGGTCATCACAATTTCCAAAAATAAATCACCCTTGCAGCTCGCATCGGCTACTCCAGGCGGCTTTCATCGCTGACCAATCCACGCTCGTGAGGGACGATTGACACACTGTACACACTTGGGTATATATTGCACTGAAGCGTAAAGAGTGCAAAATCAAGGCCCCACTGGGCGGCGCTCAAGTCCATTGGAGTATCTAGAACCCCATTCACGGGTAAAATGACAAAGGATTGGGATGCTGTGCAGGCGGAGATCAAGGATCTCTCGTTTGTGCAAAAAAAGAGGCTAGATGAGGTTAAGAGGGTCATGGAAGTGAAATATGGGTTCAAAGCTTCGTATGTGGCTTTCTTGTTCACTGATCAAGCTGTAGTTTCTTGAGGGCCAACGCGAGATTTGGTAAAAAGAAAAGAAACGATGCTGACTTTACCGATCAGAACGAGAGCGTATCGGATGAAGCTCGCCGAGTGGGGTATTACACGCCAGGCACGAACTAAAGGATCTAGCAGTGAGAAGAGTAAAAAGAAAGGGGTAAAGCGACGGCGTACGGATGCAGGGTTGGACGATGACGGTGGTGGCGATGGTAATGATAGCGACTCAACGGTTGATGAGGCTCCCGAGGAGAGGACGAACGGAATGGCTAGTGCGTTGGGTACGAACGAGAAGAAAGATACTTACCGTGATAAAGAGGGTTTGGAGACGATGTTGCTCAATCGAGCGACAACTAATGGAGGCTCGACGAACCCTATTGACCCTGAACTACAGGTCTCTAGCGTAGTATGGAAGTAAGTGCGGCCGATGGGGGTAATTGGCACAACTGACCGTGAACCAGTCCTGTCCAAGAGCCAATTATGATAAGTCCCGACAGTCCCGATCCATGGGCTTCGAGGGACCCAAGAGCTAGAGATATATTGATGGATATGCTCGCTACGGTTCTGGATGGTGACTCCGAGAAACTAGAGACGCTTCTTTTGGAACATCCAGATCATCAGAATTTACCCATCGGTTTGCCATTTGATATACCAGGCGGAAGATTTTATAATCATCCCGCCATGTCTGACACGGTTATTCTTCAGCATGAGCATCAAACCCTCTTGGACATCGCCTGCGGTCTCCCTTCGGGACCTGTGGTCTGGGTCTTGCTCTCTTATCGCGCAAGAGGCTCAAAGCATCCGTTCGGTACGGACCTGGCCCTTCACAATGCCATCAAAAACGGACGAACTTACACAGTTCAATCTCTACTGATGCCGTCCAAAGCTAGAGCGAATGGATCGCCAGAGACTAGCTGGAAACCGTTTCTCCAAGCAGTATTCTGGAACCATCCTCATGTTGTCCGCTGTTTGATAGACAAAGGCGCCAACATACACATCACGTCGCCCTGCATTGATGGTGTTGAACTGAGCCCCCTTCAGTTCTGCCTCGATCGTCGTCGCAGAGACTACTTACATAATTACAACCGCGACAATTC
Organism: Periconia sp. R9002; assembly: GCA_023627715.1. Lineage (NCBI taxonomy): Eukaryota > Fungi > Ascomycota > Dothideomycetes > Pleosporales > Periconiaceae > Periconia > Periconia sp. R9002. The sequence goes on from JAMAHW010000079.1 coordinate 34,817, forward strand.
TGAGAAAATACTCAAGATGTTGCTTGATGCTGGCGCAGACATCCATGCCCCTGCTTCTATCGGTCTGCGACCTCCACCTTTTGACGTCTTCATCACACCATGGCAGAACAATCCCAACTGGATTACCAGACTCAACCCGGTGGAAATCGAGTGTTTGGAAGCTTTCGTCAAGAAAGGTGCAGATTTGCAAACTCACTTCAGCGGCATAACGTGCAATTCACCATCCGGTCATACGTTCCAACACCAAATGCTGTGGCACTCCACCCCAGATATAGCCCGACTGATCATCGATCATGCCGACCCGAGTCCGAGTGGGAACGGCAGCGCTTTGCTCCACGAGATTGTAGGGAGTTGCCCAGAAGCCAAACGCCACCCCTCAGAAACCCTCCGCGACATCGAAGTCCTCCTCGCTCGCGGCGCCGACCCAAACCACTGCGACAGCTCCGGATTCACACCGCTCAGACGCTGCATAGACCTCTGTCCCGCGGTCGACATTGTCCCACGCCTTCAGCTCCTCCTCTCCCACGGCGCGGACCCCGAACTCAAGCACGCCAACCGCCTACCCCCGTACGTCCTTGCGGCGCGCAACTTCGAAGACCCTCTCCGCTTGCAGGTCATGGACCTTCTCGTCGCCAAAATCCATGGCCGTCAGCACCGCACCGTCTACGATGAAACCTTTGTCTGGGCCGCCGACTACTTCCCCATCCCCACGGCCCCGACATGGACTCAAGTCCAACGCTACAACGGCCACGACGGCGCCTTCAACGCCAATCTCGCGGACATGGTACCAGAAGACATCCGAACCATTTTCCAACGCGCCGTCTTCAGCGTCGCAAGCCTCAACTTCCTCAACGCAGCCACGGCAAACGCAAAAGCAAACTACCCCCTCAGCATCAGCGCCCGCGAGAAAGACGAAATCTTCCAAGCCATCCTCCAGCGCCAGCACGCCGGCCTCCCAGAATACCAATTCGACCAAGCCTTCGTCGTCGGCCTGCTGAAACCGCAAATGGCGCCTTTGGTCACAAATTTCGACCCTGCCGCAGCCCAACGCCTCAGCAATACCTACCATGATAACGATATCATGCTGCCGCACCAAACACCCATCCTCTCCCTCGCCCCACCACAGTCCCAACCACCACCCCCATCTCCACCACCTCCACCTTCATCCACAGCAGTACCACCCCCTCCAACCGCCGCGAGCCCCCCACCGCCCCCTCAAGCCCAAACCCAACCCTCCCCCTCACCACCTTCCTCCCCCTCCACCTCCTTCACCATCCCCTCCACAACCCAACTCCGCTGGCCGCGCATCGGCTCCCGCACGCGCCACGGCGACATCAAACGCGCAAAAGACGCCGTCCTGAGCGAGACCTGTCCCGAGTGCAACAATGGCGTCTTGCTTACCCGCAAGGAGGTCGAGCGGCATAGGGTCGAGCATGAGCATACCAGATCGTGTGATTTGGGGAGTGAGTGTGGGAGGCGGTTTTGCGTTCGGAAGAGGAGTGCGTGGGAGGAAGGGACCGCGGTAGGGAGGAGGGATGCTCCTGGGGGTGTGGAAAGGGTGGTGGGAGAGGAGGGTGTGGCGTTGGGGGGCGGGAATGGGGGTGGGAGTGGGAGGGAGTTTAGGTTTAGTGTCGGTGCTGCTGGTGCTGGTGTTGAGGGAGGTACCGTGTAGTTTTCGTTATGCAGTCTTGAGCGAATTTGTCGATTTTTCCTTCTTGTTCCTTTTTGGTTGGGTTATATAACATTCTCACTGGCGCGTATGTGAATCGTCCATTCACTTCGAACTCTCAACAAGCAAACATAAACCTCCTGTACACACCAGACCTTTACAAATCTACCTCTACATCCGCGAACTTACAACTGATTGCAGACGCCCACTTCTCTATGTGAGTGATCCTACATTCAATTGATTATACCATTCGTATTTCTACGACTAACAATGCCCCCCCCCCCCTTCCCGGCTCGGGTGTTGCCGAACCATTAAGTTTTAAGGAGGCGAAGGACATAAGGACTGATGTCGTTTTATAAGCCTTCATTACATTATAGGGGGGAGCTGAGTATGGGATAGGGCGTGGACAGCTTTCTCTTTTTCGTGCAGTATTTAATAGTTTGTAGAGAGTAGGTTAAGAGATTGTTTGATAGTGATTGTTTGAAGGTAGAAAGGGCAGTAAACCCAGCCTTACCCCGTGATGTATTCAGTTATGATGCAACGACATATATACAAATTAGCAACTCAGCATCAACACTAGAGTCTTTCTAGCTATTATAGACATAATCCTACAAATCTACACGAGCTGTAGTTTCCCTAGTACCTATACAACGCACGCTACAATTTACTACCAACCGTTTTAAGCTAGCCTTATCACGTGTATATGTTTTTACCTGAACGTCTTTTCTTGTGGTTGATGCTATTTATGTAGTAATTGGACTACATTGAAGCAAAATTCCTCTTTGTGTAAAAGTTAGATGCTGCGACCTTTGTTTAGTAGAAAGTTGATTGGGAGTCATTATGTACATATGTATACTATCTTGAGATGATACGTCGTGATGTCTAACCTCTGTAGGTTCCAGTTTCTATCCTCACTACAAGCGCGTTTCGGTTCGATCCCGTTGCTATGCATAGAAAAAAGCAAATCTACAGGAAGAACAAAAACCAGATACGTGACCCTGCAAAGCCGCCCACGGCTATCAGCTTCCCATTCATCGCTCCCCACAGCCGTAGGTGCATAAAAAAGGTCCACTTCGTCATATTCGGCCTTGATTCTACGCAGGCGATCGTAGTTAACGCCGTACAAGTCCTTCTTCCACGTCTTGTGCTCGGGGTTAGCCTGACTGAGGTACGAGCCACTCTCCGGCATGACAGAAAGCAACAGTGGGTCGACGATGTCGGTCAACTGGGCCTGAACAGCGTAGTTGGGCGCCCACGACGCGGCGTTGAAGTCCCATGGGTGGAACACGAACATCTCGTGCGCCGTAGTGCGCCACTGCGGCAGCACAGCGTTGTCAGCGACCGCGCGAGCCGTCGAAGACACATCGAGCCCGGTGATGGAAACCGAGTACGCACCGAGGGAGGTGGTGATGGTTTTGTATGCTTGAGATGAGCTCGTCTAGATTGTTTGCGATTGTGGATTTTGGGACGAGGCGTGCGGACTGGACTTGGCCGAACCAGATGCTGCCGTACGGGAGGGGGCCAAAGTAGCGCACGAAGTGGTCTAGATAGGTGGTTGAGGTGGTGGAATCAACGGTGTAGGTGGCATTGAGGGCGGCGAGGTCGTCGAGCCAAGGCTGGACCACTGCGAGGGCTTCAGCGGCAGTGGCGTTGGCGAGCGTGAGGGGGAAGAGTTGGAAGCCGCCGGCGCTGAAGAAAGCGATGACGCCGGCGCCGGCCTTGTCGGTCCAGGTAACTGAGTGCGTGTGGAAAGACTTGATGGCGTCCCAGTAGGTGTCCGGGTTGTCGGGAGATGGCAACAGTGTCACGTTGACAGAGCCAACCTTGGAGTCAGTGAAGGTTGTGTACGTTATGGAGACGACAGCTGCGTAAGTCGACCCCCCGCCCCCAGAAAGCGCCCAATACAGGTCGGAGTCCTGGGTTGGGGTCGCGATCACGTGCCGTCCGTCCGAAGTCACCACTTCCCACTCCAGCACGTTGTCAGCTGCGAGCCCGTACGTAGTAGCGAGCATCGAGTGACCACCACCCTGGGCGTAACCACCAGCTGGAGATACACCGGCACAGCTGCCGCTGAGAACGCGCATTCCCCTGGCGTTGGCGGCCTGGAGGATTTGGTTGCCCTGAACGCCTGCACCGAGCTTGACGGCCGGCCCACTGTAGGCCTCAGATGCGTAGTCGAGGAAGGCTATGTCGGTCAACTTGTGCGTCCAAAGCTCAAGCGCGCCTAGACCACGAGACTTGCCCAGCAAGTCGTGTCCCGAGCTTTTGATAACTAGACGAATGTTGTTGTCACGTGCGAAGTTGAGGTCGAGATGACATGGGAAAGGGTGGTGGCGACGACAGAGTAGGCGACGTAGTTGTCCATAGTGCAATTCGCATCCTGGCCTGAGAACGAGGTGCATGCTTTGTCCTGGAATAACGGCGCCCATACAGAGGGCGGGAGCTCATAGCTGGTGCGTTCGCGTCAGATGGATGTCGTGCCGGTACTTTTGGCCTCTGAATTGTGTAAGTACATACTGAGGATCTGGGTTCGGCCATGCTACTTTGAGAGCATTGCAGGCCGCGTCATTGAAATTACGGCCACGGCATTCTGGGGCAAGCGGAGTTGTTTTGAGAAGAGCGCCTTCGACGGTAGAATTGAGCGCATTCCAGCTTGCAGTCGACGGCCAGCACGAATCGCCAGGGAAACAACGGCAGGAGGCAGTGGAATTGCTCCCTGTCACGGCCAAGGCCATGCAAAATGGCAGAGCGTGTGATAAGAAGAGATGTGAGACGCGCATTCTCAAATTTTCATGACCTCGGCCTGACTGTCCAGAGGGGAGGGTGTAAGCAAGAGAGTGGAGATGGAGACATAGTGGTAGCGCATTGGCGGAATTGATATAGCTAGCGGAACGGGAGGGAGATTGTGGATCTTAGGATCAATTGTTGATGGGGTAGATACCTGCCAGCTTCCGTGTTGGTATTTACCGGTACGGTATCAATCCCGATCCTGCCTCCCGCCTGTGGTAAAGTGAGGTCAACACCACGTGGTACTAGCGCTGCGGCGCAGCCCCTGCTATTGATATGGTCTAGGATGCGGTTAGCTAGAGCGTAGACCTCGTTTAACTAATGCACATTATTCTATTAAACAAACGAATTTATAACCTGTACAGATGAGTGAGTATCAACATACATTGAACACTAGTGCCACAATGTCTTGAGGAGTTGAGGAGCACCGTGATTATCACCTCATGCCCATGAGCTTCTTCCAACCAGCGATCATATCCTCCAGCACACATATCACGTCCGTATAGACCGCTCCCCTTAAAGCCTCCTTACTCAAATCCTCACCACAAGAAAAATCGCAATCAACGCACTGCTGCACAACCTTTAGGTACCGATTCCCCAGCGTCGACAAAAGCGGCGGCTTCTCGTGGAGGATCCTCCGTGCAGCCACAACTCCCTCTGGCGTCCACAATGTCTCCGGGGTTCTAGCGACCAGCGCCCTTTTTAGGCAGATCTCGAGCAGCGCGACGCCGAGCTTAGCTAGGGGGAGATTTCGGATGCCGTACATGTACCTCAGCTGCTCTGGGTCGCCCACTCGATCGTCGTGCAAGGCAGGTGTCTTCTGGGGGAATTGCGTGCTGAGGTGCAAAGTTTCCAGGGCCTGGGCGACGTCTTCCTCAGCCGTGGTGGATTTGTGGGGTGTGTTTGGTGGGGCTTTGGAGAAGTATTCGATGTGCTCGAGGCCCCAGTCGTCAGGAAGCCACGAGGTGGAATGATACTGGAGAACAGTAGTTGCAAGCTTGTGGGCGAGTGTAAGTTGATGCAGGGTCTGGAGACGGGTTAGCTCGGTGAGGACGGAGGAGGATTTGCGACCGGGGATGTTTTGAGTGAGGTTGGCTTCAGTGTTGCGGGCTGCGTCGTAGAAGATGAAAGTGAATGACTGTGGCGCTTCGCTAGACTCGAGATAGCCCAGCTCTTTGCATTTCGCGGATTGGCATGCTTTGCTTAGATGGCAGCACACACTTGGCGTGGTTTTGAGGTTTAGCAGCGCATAATTGGCGGTTGTTAGTTGCCGGGGTGCTCTAGGTATAGCGGCTTTGGCAGGTGTGCCAGGCGCAGGCTCTGTGCCACTGTCTGATTCCCCGAAGCGTACCCTTTTTTTGAGGCTTTTCTGAACTCCTAGAATCACGGGCTTCGGTAGAGTGGGAGTAGTTTGAGGTCCAGTTGAGATGGCAGGAGCTGTCGAAGTGTGGGTCGAGGCTGGACCAGCGGCCGGAATCCCGGGCAGCATAGAATCGATGTTTGTTGTAGGCTTGTGTGCAGTAACGGATTTGATATGTAACCATATCGGGGGTTCTAAAGGAGGTTTGCAAGGCTCCTTCGAGGTTTGGAGAGAAGGCTTCCGTCGACAGGTTATGACCATATCAAGCTGTGTGCTATCATATCCAGCCTGAGCATCTAGCGAGAGCTTGGCCTGGTGGTCGACATGTGATATATTGGTGCAAGAAAAGGAACTCCATAGAGAATCGTGTAATGTCTGGGAGACTGTGCGAATGTCTCGATAGTGTTTTGGCACGCTCTTCCGAAGAATACAGTCCGAGGCGCGGCTCCGACGTTTTCGAAGCTTACACAGTTGGGAGCGGAGGCCGCTCAACCTGGCGCTCCACCTTTCCAAGTCATCCAGCCATTTCAAGTGGTCATTCTCTTGGAGAGAAAAGTCGAAGGCACTCAACAGGCGACGGATCGGTGCCGTTTTGGTGGCATCCTCATGTCCCTCTGCCGACAGGCACCGATCTAGTTTGGACAATCGTGCATCGGTTTCCTGCAGCACATCTCGAATCTTCAACACCACGTCTTCCAACACCTGAGAGTTTCTGCCGAGAAACTTTTGCAGTCGCTCTTCCAGGTCCGGATCCCGCCAATTCGTGTGTTTTGGGTCGTCTAGCATTTGCGAAAGTTCGTAGGCATCGTCTACTGCCGCCTTGAGCAAGAGCTGACAGTCAACACTAAAGTTCGTTGCGGCAACTTTATGGCGCAGCTGAATAGCGCGAATTGCTTCCATGTAGCGGGTGAAGGTTCTAAGGCGAGTTTGGAGGGCGCTGTTCGACTTCAAAACCGCAACAATAATAGGGACAATGCCGATAACAATACCAGCAACCTCGATACCGGACATGACGAAAAGGTTACACGACGAAGAATAGTGAGGGGAAGAGAAATAATTATGAAAGAAGAGGAGGGCCATCCTGAGAAGGCTGGGATGCTGAAAGATAAGTGGTGCGGGGCAGCTGGCAAGGCTGATTTCTCGTATTTCACACCTGTATCCCGGTGAACCACTGCCTCCGCCTCCACAACTGCCGTTATAACCTCCACCTCCCCAACCTTGCCCATCAGAGCACATCTTTATCTTTTATAATAACTAGCTGGAAAGATTTTGGGAACTGAATCGAGCAAGCACTTCGTTCTCCACAAGCCGCAAGGGGATTCTCGTGACCCCCTATTGTAGCCTGATGGATCTGAAGGGGAAAACCATACACCGCGCAACATCGGATCGCAGCGGGGATATTCGAAAGTGGCAGGCTACGGCGCAGCATGGGGATCAATCGACGGTCTCAACAGCTATCATATCAGCACTGTATGACAGCTTGATGGCCTTTCTTCAGAGCGTTTTGCACCGGGCCAAAAGACAAGACACAGCTCCATCGTACTTGACATCTCTCGTGGATAATATGGCGGCTTTACACTTCTGGGGCCTTGATTTTGGGGTGTCGCACGGCAAGCTTGACATGACTCTACAGTACTCGCACCGTCTGCGCGACACGGTTTTGACGATCCTTGTTTCGGTTGGGGATCTTCTTAGCATAGGTGAGTAGTTGCAGGTCGGCTATCTAAGAACACTGCTGATGATCTTTAAGGTCTTGCCCATGTTTTCTCATCCCAGGAACGTGCCAATGTTTTCCACAGTTCGAAAATAAGGTCACTGACGGACGACGCGAGAGGTTTGTTGGACGAACCGTCGAACGCGCCCCAATATTCCAGCGAGAACATCGGTGACTACGTTGAATTGCTTGGGAACATGATTGACAGCCTAAGAGTGCTAGGGTCTAGTCTCGAGGCTGTCGAAGATGACGATTCAGACGATGAGCAACCCCAACCATGGATGTCTGTGCAAGACCGGCCTGCATATGAGTACTATGTGGATCTCATCAGTCTACGCTTTCCTTTGGTCGACCATAATCTCGCTCAAGAGTTAGGGAAGGCCAATTGGAGTCGGTACAACTACGTTTCAAAATTGGGCGAAAATGTGCAAAAAGAGATCGAAGTCACTGAAACAAAGAAGGCTCAATCAGAGTTCCATGATTCCGGCATCGGCAGCTCAGCCCCACCGCAAACTGTGATGAATGACGAAGGTTTGCCTCGCGAACAGCTCGATTATGCCGCTACGATAGTATCTAGTAGGGCCGGTGCGAGCCACAAACGCCTACCACCGCTTTCAGACGAAGCTCGATCAGGCATTCCATTCGAGTGTGAAATCTGCCACAGAACAGTGCAGATACGACGAACCAAAGATTGGAAGTTAGTAGCATGAATTCCCATCTGTGTCTTCCGTGATCACTCCGTGCTAATGATCTTGTTAGAGCACACGTTTTCGAGGATATTCGCGCTTATACATGTATCTTGCCTGGGTGCGCAGCCAGACCGGCTTTGCTCGAAAATCGCGAAGCCTTGAAGAGTCACTTAACGTCGTACCACAGCATTACCGAAGACTCTGAACCTGAAGAATGCCCACTATGTCTGGAAGAGATCACCGGAGGGCGAGATATCATATCGCTCCATTTCGCTCGGCATATGGAAGAGATTGCCCTCAGTGTCTTGCCGCAGTCTACAGAGTCCGAAGACGGCTCTGAAGGGTCCGAGGATGGCGACGAGAAAGACCATCAAGATTCCACGGAGCAGATCTCGCGGAGTCCCAAAGATAACCTAGAGCAGCAACAATCGCGGGAATATTTGAAGCAGCTAGAGTGCGAACTCCCCCCTCAGCCCTACTCCTTCGCCTCCCCCCCGGTGCAGCGCAACAACAACATGCAAAGTCTTTCGTCCAATGCCACTTCGCAGTATCGGAACGTATCGCAGATGAGTTTTGCCCCGGATCAGAATCTAGAGTTCCTTGCGCATCTCGCATCGATGGAATCGAGCTACAGCGAACGACTCGATTGCATATGCGGATCGACGGTTCTCGGAGCAGACAGAATCATGTGCCAAATCTGTCACTCCTGGCAGCACCAAACCTGCTATTACGGCGATGACTGTCCTGAAGGCTCACATGTGTGCAATAACTGCAGACATAGCACTGTCTCTCAGCCCAAGAAATCCTTGGAGCCACCACCTGATGCTCATGAATTCTGCGTTCAGTCTTACAACAAATTGGATGCTGCATTGCCAAGGGCAAGAGATGCGGTGAACACACCACTTGGCGAAGATACGTCACCAGAGGATCCGATGACGAGGTTGGATTCCACGCAACGTGTGATAATCAGATCGCCATCTGTGCGCCCCCAACCCGTGATTCACAAAGCGTCATATGTGCGCCCTCAGCACCCCCACATCATGTGTCCTAAATGTAACGAAATGCCTAATGGATTCCGCGGTAAGTACGCTCTAGAAAAATCAACCCAATACCCCAGCTGATTCCGATACTTTTGCGATTAGGCACACATGAGCTCGAGAGGCACATGGTCCGCAAGCACACGGCGGTCCGACAGGCCTTCATCTGTGTTGACGCGTCGCCTGATAAGAAATTCCTTGCGAGATGTAAGCACTGCCGCAACAGGAAAGTGTACAGTGCGTACTATAATGCAGCCGCACATCTACGGCGCACCCATTTTCACCCCCGCGAGCGCGGCAAAAAAGGTAAACGTAGCGAGGAGAAGCGCGGTGGCATTGGTGGCGGCGACGACCCGCCCATGGATGTGCTAAGACAGCTTTGGATACGACAAATCGAAGTCCCAAATCCTGAATATCATGGTGAAGATGGCAACGGTCCGTTGGACACGCCTACTCCAACGTCTGCAGCGACACTAGACCAACAACCATCGAATCTGTCCAGCTTATCAGATATCGCTGCAGCAACACTAGACCAACAACCATCGCATCTGTCCAGCTTATCAGATATCGCTGCAGCGACACCCAGCGAATATTTTGACAGGATTTTTCCGCCTCTCCCGGATCTGGATGGATTCATCCACCAAACCACCATCCACCCTCTGTACAGAGGTAGGATGGCCCCTCCCATTACCCCCCTATTCCCTCCCCTCAACGGCGTCGAAGCTCCAACGTCCGAATCGAACGCTCCGTCACCAGAAGCCACGAGCACCTCGTCAGGATGCACTGGCCAGCATCCTCAAAACCGTTTTTCTTTGGAAGGGGGGATTCTAGATACAACGAGTGCATAGGAAGCCGACTAAAAGATTCATTTAGAACACTGTGGACGGAACTATGACCAAGTTCCAGTACACGGTGAAGATGAGAGAGATGGATGGAGAGAGTAACTACACGATATACGAAAACAAGGTTATCCACCACAAGGCTAGTGTCCGTGTTAGTTACTGTTAGCGACATAACTTCTGTCGTTGTATACATGACGGTTTTTATTAAATTACATTGAAACTATTTCTTCTATACCGTATAAATACTAGATTATGACTTGCTACATACTCCTCTAACATATTACCTTCTAATAGTTCATTCTTTTATGTAATGTGTAATAGAAAAAAGTGACTGGTTTGCATCTCAAACTTTCTAAGGTTACCATACAACCAAACAAAGTCGTCAACTACTCGTGCCACGCTTGAACCAGCAAAAAACAACCTCCGACACGCCATGACAGACGTTATCGATGATATATATTCACCCCACAATAGTCATTTGCATTCTCATAGACGTCGCTCCCTAGTATGACTTAATCTGGCGTAATATGATAGGTCTGTATTATTTCACAGGAGAGTAACGGGACTTTTGGCGGATCTTCTTGCCGAAGATGTAGAAGAGGATGGGAACGGGAAAAAGTGCGACACCAAGGAAGGCCAGTACGGAACTAGCCCATGCGACGCCTAGAGAGTGATACCTGAAACAAAGTTAGTCATGTATTCTAGAAATAGGGGAAGGGGAGTGAACTGACATGCTTGGTGCGAAAAGTGGAAACGCGGCGCCGAAGGCGCTTCTGACGAGCGTGTTCGCTGCGATGGCAGAATTAGCGTACATGAGGTACACGTCGATGATGTAGTTGAAGCCCGGCAGGAAAATCATAAGGATTCCCGCGCCGATGGGAACGCCGGCAATGACCTGCGGCACAGCAGTAATGTTAGGATTGCTCGTCCACGCAAACCAAAACATGCCCGTGGGGAACAAGAGCCCGCCGATCATCATAGGAATCAATCGTTCCTCGGGCAGGATACGGCCTTCGCGCTGCATGATGCGTGCAAATCGTGTTTTGGTCATATAGACGATGATGAAGCCACCGAGAATTACGCCCATGCCGATACTTAGGAATGGGAGAGATGCGACGCCCGGTTGCCAGCCACGCACTTCCTGGAACGCAATCGGGTACGCGGTGAGGGAGAGGTATATGATACCGTAGATGACGCTCATGTAGATGGTGATGAGAATTAGGATAGGCTCGAAGATCAGCATGGCGAAGGGTCGGAGGAGATACTTTTGAGCGATAGTGCCGAGATCGAAGTGCTGCTCGTCCAGAGGGGCGCGGATGGCCCAGTTCTTGGTGCGGTGGCGAATCTCGGTCGCCCGGCGCGAAAGGAGAACGGGAGCGTACGTCTCTGGGACGATGAGGAGCGCGATGAACATGAGAGAGAAACCCATAATGGCCGTGATGTAGGAAGTCCACCGCCACCCGAGCTCGCTACTCACGATGAATTCACCCACGATGGGGCCTCCTAAAGGGCCGATGAAAGTAGAAGCTGCGAAGAAGGTAATGGCGACGCCGCGGTCTAGGGCGCCCCAGAAATCAGCCAGTTGTCCTCCCACAATGGCAAGCGGAGCGGAACCAAATACACCGCCGAAGAAGCGGCAGACCATGATGGTCGAGAGGTTCTGAGCCACGGCAACGGGGATCTGGAAGATACAAAATAGGCCAAATCCGATGAAGAGCGGAATCTTCCTGCCGTACATCTCGGACAGGGGACCCCATATAGGAGGGCCGACGGCGAAGCCCGCGACGAAGAGTGACGTGGGAAGAGTCATAACTTCAATCGAGACGTGGAATTTCTCTGCCGTGACCAACGTGGCCGTGCTGAAGATGCTGCTGGCGAAAGTTATGCAGACCATGATGAAACTGAGGGTAAACGTGATGACCCATTTTCGCCAGCGAGGCATGTTCTGAGGATGGTCTGGGTCGTCGGGGCCATCCCAATCCACGAGGTTGGGATCTTTTTCTTGCAAGTCTTTCTCAGCTTCTTGTTTCCCTTTCCCGTTTGATGTGACTTTTTTACTAGTGTTAGCTTCATGTTGTAATTGATAGACGTTTCGACGATATAAATTACGTCCAGTGGAGAATACGTTTATCTCTTACCACTCTTATCTTGACACGTGGAGTTCTCGAGATCCCCACCAAGTATGCTATTGCTCGATGATTTGAATTTCGACTGTTGCCATGATAGTGTAGATGCCCAGTCCTCGTCCACGCTTCCATTGTCATCAACTAGCGTCTGGTGTGAAGGCCCTGCCACCAAAGTCCGTTCTGAGCGCATCGTCTGTCGATTTGGGTTGTATGGCAACCCATCCGGGTAATATGTGATCCGGCCACTTTTGCTTCTCGTGACCCCTAGGTCTATCTGAAGGTGCTCTTTGGACATTCTGAGAATATGAAATTCGAGTGACTGAGAGAAAGTAGCAAGCAGCACGAGTAAAGATAGATTAGAAACTGTCGGGCAATAACGTAAAACGTCCAAAGGTAATCTGATATATTAAACAAAGCAGAGATATAGATATTTTACCCCGAGGACTTCGTAAGGTGGGAAAGCAGAGGAAGACAAGGCGTGAAAAATTTCGGCATAGTACTAAATTGGGTGATAGTCCTCTAGTATGGCCAATAAAGAATAGGGAAAGCCTCCTCACTCGTCATCTACCCTTTATTCTCGTATCTATCGACCTCTACCACATTCCTAGAGTTCGATCAAGCTATTACCATAGCCTTTACGGAACCCCATAGCGAATTGCCTAGCTTCGTACAGCAGATGTCCTCCACGGTGGTTAGAGATGACAGATACTAAAGACTTTAGCGGCGACGATCAGACAGTAGATGTTCACTATTTTAGATCGGAATAACTAACAATCAAATGGAGTGTATGGCTGATTGGATGTGTATGGTACGCTATGGTTAGCTTCCAATCATAGTTGATACGGTCAGCACCGCGCATGCCGGACTCACTATCTCTAGCATTATGTATGATCTCAGCTTACTACATTAGTTTCTTTCTCCATCCAGTTGTCCGGATCTAAACCTAGGGCATTCACGTATCGTGATTCATCAGGACGTGTCAATTGGTGAATCGGTCCTTCCAGATCCGACCTACCGACAAGTCTCAGTTTACCATGCTATACGGTTTTTCCAAAATTATGGCTTGTGAATGAGCCAAGGCGCAGTTTCAGAATATATATATATATATATATATATTGGTGAAGATCCATGCAGGAGCTTCGAGCCATCGATCGTGAATAAAGAGTTTGGTGCTCGCTTATTAATTGCGAAGGTGTATGGATTGGGAAACATCCACTTCATTAAACAGTTTCATCATTTCTCTTTCTTTCAGTCCTAATGGTGGAACCTTCCTTCTTCTGTGGTGAACCGAACATTTCATGAAACATTTATTCTGCAAGATGCAACGAGTGGTAGTGGTACCTGCGCCCTAGCTTACTGCTTGTTGCTAAATGAGAAAAATTGTGGCTTGTGATGGTCCGTTACAGGCACATGTCCACCGTACAGTCAGGAATGAACCCAAGTCAGAATGTGACCATTTATGAATCCCATTAATGCAGGAGGCTTTCTAGTTTTGCAGTCAACCTACGCCACCCAGCAGGCTGTTTGGTTGCCGAAATCGAACCGAGTACCCATTCAACCTCGTTAGCAACGACGTCTGGCCGGTCCCGAACAACGTGGTGGCCACAGTCTGGAATGTGAACGTATCTGGCGTTCTTCGAAAGACGCAATTGGTCCTTCTTCATCCTTTCATCTTCCTTATCACTTGCATCTAGCAGTGTTCGTTGCATCATGAGAGCACTTTTTTGTTGCTCTGTCTCTGCTGCCTTTTCGCTTTCCTCCAGGGACTTCCATTTTTGGATGAAGGAATTACCTCGAATAACACTGAGAGGCTTCTCCCTCAAAACGCACTTTGTAATCTGGAAGGCGGCAATCTTTGCATCCAGTCCACCTTCCTGGCCGGTCTCCACAAGAACCGCGCCTGCAACACTTTTTGGTGCGTGGTGCATGAACATTCGGGCGAAGGCGCCACCGTAAGAATGGGCAACCAGGATGTAGGGACCAGGGAGATTCTGGGATTCCAAGAAGTCAAGCAGCTTCACAGTCGCTTGCTTGGGCTTAGGGTTTAGAGACCCTCTCTCAAAGAGCAGCACACGGGAGGTGCCTCCGAGTAATGTAGTTAGCTCAGACCAGGACGGCTCACAAGACTCTCCGGAGCCGTGGAAACATATGATGAGTGGCGTCGTGTTGTTAGAAGCGCCCACGAGTCTGTGTCTTGGCTCTTCCAACGTGACGGGGATCGCGGTTTTATCAGAATCCATTCGAGGCCCTTTAAGCGGGGTTCCCGATGTAGATGCGGGTATCATGGAGTGAAGTGAAGTTGAAGTCGTTGACGTCCTTGCATTATGTCATCAACGTATCTGGTTAGTTTTATCCCCAAAAGTACCGGCGCTGTCAACGCTAAATTGCTTCAGATTGCTCCAGGTTAATATTAACAAATCTACCTCATCAAAAGAGCACGTCTTGTCTATAAGAATTCGTACTCCCAGGTGCCGGTTATTTTATTGCGCTTTGAATATTTTCCCCTGATTAAAAAACCACCGTGTTGTTGTCTTAGTGACTTCGCATCCCCGCACGAATTGTCCGGAGTTGAAATGGCGTCCCGATAGCGTGCTCCTGTAAGAAACGCCACATCCAGTATCTAACATGTGAGAGCTCTGAAACCAAATCCGGCGGCATTCAGACGGCAGGAAAAACGTGCAGAACACGAGTCTTTATTAAAAGCTGGGTCAACCACGTCATTCTTCCGGCGTTCGAATGTTATGTACATCTGTAGGTCACACTTCTCCATATCTTCATTTGCATTATATGTTACAATACGTTCACTTACTTGCATTTCGAAAAGAGTTTGTCAATTTTTCTATTCGTGGTCTCCTCGACTTCCATTCAGAGCTAATCCTAGCGTGAGATGTATCTGTCCACGTATTGAGTTCAAGCGAAAATCTTCACTCTAAGCTCAGCTCAGCAATACTCACGACTTTTTCACACAAATTCGACTAAGATATATCGCGTTGCAGCATACACGATCCGCTATCCGGTCTACTCGGAACTACTGTCCTCGGCAATGGGGTTTGCAAATATTCCACCCTGGCGTCTGTTGAATAAATTTTGTAAATCCTCTAGGTATGCACCGGTAGCAAGATGCCCAGAAAATAGATTTCTTAGTTTTCATCACTAACTTTTCTCCGTATGCTTTCACGGTAACAAAAAATCAGGAAAGGAATATAAAGAACCATCAGCAACGCTTTTGTATGGGACCAAGCTTGCTTTTTCTTGCAACCTCCATGGCATCCGGCATCACCTTTGTTCTTATATGTTTGTGTCACATTGTTTCCTTCATTTCAATTGAGGTGAAACATTAGATCAGTGAAACTCAACTACCCCTCGAGCCCCACACAATATACCTTCTCGCTTCAGTAAGTTAGCGAACGGATCAAGTTCGAAGTTGCCGAAGCCGGCCTCCTTGCATTAGCATCAATGCTATCGATAATCAGTTCGAAAATAGTCTGTCCGAAAGCCCCGAGGTATAAGTGGACAACGAGTCCACGTTAGTGACTTGGTCGGGAGCTACGAAAAATGCGTTTCTTGCCCCCGCACAAACAAAATACAGCGTGATATCTATGCAAATCAAAATAGCATAAAAAAATCCCAAAGATGGACATCACGAACGGTGATTTGTGGTCCAGCTTCGAGAGAGAAGACATTCCCTCTAAAGTTAATCGCACAACCTACGAATGTCACACCCCGCAGATCAAGCGGGCCGTCATGATTTTACCCACAACAACCCACGTTGACTACTATTCTTTCTGTGCGATATAGACTAACAGCTCTATTCTTACTCTTGCCGTTTCTAATGCCGAGTTTAGTTATCGATTATCGATAACAAGCTGCGCGATATTCTACCCCCTTCTATCGATAGAGCGGACCATCTGTGGACGAGCGAACGGGCTCAAATAGCCTTCGATCACGTACTCTATTGGTTCTTGGGGTTCTTGACTTCATCAATCTTGCTCCACTTAATTTGCTCTGGAGTCGGCGATCGGTACATGGCTTTCTGTACGTGGCATACACGTCTTTAGCAGTACATGCAGGTACTCACATCTGGAGTTAAGAAAATTAGATCCAGCCTTTTCATCAATATTTATTTTCCAAAACGACAAATCTCAACTCAGAGATAATAAGGTATGAAACAATAGATACTGACGACTGGATGCAAAGAACGTTGCCCCAACCTATGACCCACCCTAAAAATCCGTAGATAATATTCCCGCGGAAAGCCAGTCTCTACGTAAGAAAATATAAAGCTATTATCGCACATGTGCGCACTAGAATCAAAAAGAAGGCGTTTATACTATAGAACGGCAAGATGCACTTCCCTTCACACGGCACATAACTCGCGAGACCCTGCACACCGCGGAAGCCCTTTTGTTCCCGTACCAGTATGCCAGTACCAAGATTAACAGCAAAGAAGAGACGAAAACTTTAATTCCCCTCGATTCCGCGTAAAAAAAGCACAGGCATCATAGGGGTCCCTCTTCACTCGCACGCGGAAGCGGAAGTGGAGCGAGGGGCGTCAACGTGAATATCGGCTCGTTCGGGTCGTCGTTCAACTTTAATTTTCCTGCCCTTCCTCTGCGAAGTGGTATTGCAAACGAAGACATCTTCACATCAATCTTCTTTTATTAGAATAGGGAAGAGAAAAGATATATGTGAGGCCAATATGATGATGAACGTCGGTCTACGTAGTAAGAAGAGAGAGGGAGAAAATTTGTAAGTGAACCACAGCCGCGCTCATCCTCGATCAATTGATGAGTATAGTAAACCCGCGGACGACGGGGCTTTACACTACCACTGTTCGGCGTGAAGCATTGATGTGGATACGTACTACTTCTACAAACGAGAGAAACGTTGGCAAGAGCGCGGAGGGGGCGGGAGGGGATACACGGAATGATGCGTGATTGATTGTGATAAAAAAAGGCGAGGACGAGAGGGGGGATGAAACTCTACACGTACATACATTTTATTTGGAGGCTGGTGATACAGCATTGTGTCTCACCACACCTACATACGCCGTAGAAATCGTGTGCGAATTTCGAGGGAATGAGTGCATGGCAAGGAATAAATCGACACACGTCACACGTGTGTGTATGCATGTACGTGCATGCGTACCTGCATGCCTGCCCCATTTGTTCCACCCATCTAGTGCGGAACCACTATTCCGGGTCCACGATACGAACTAAAAGTATCCTCAAACTAAAACAACCTTCACTTGCCTGCTCCTGTCTCCTTGAGTGGATCCCACTTGCTCGATCTGCGGTTCCGCTTCGCGCAGTCAACACCATGTGTATACCCAAAAGGTGTTCTTTGGTTTCTTCTGGTGTGCATTCGGTGCCTAATCCGCTCATATTTTTGTGGGTTTCCGTGCTAACTACTACATGTAGGTATGCACGGAACGGTGTGTTCAGGGAAGGATCGGATGATGGATTTGGACTGGGAACGGGAAGGGACGAGGTTCTTTCGATTGTGGCACACCCACACAGACATACATACAACGTGGTTAATGCATTTTCTTTGCTCATACCCTACCATTCCTATTTTTGTTCCATCTTCTTCGAGTTTTTATATTTGGTGTTTCGCCACTTGTTAATAAAAGAGGTATTCCAACGGCGTTATCCCGCGGGGTAGATAGCAGTGAAGAAGAGAAAGTAATGGCCTACGCCGTGAGCGTTCCGAATGAGATCCAGGGTCCGCTGTTGAACAGGGTGAGCGTTGCTGTGTATTCGGTTGCTGTAGTGTTTATTGGGCTTCGGTGAGTATTTATCGGTTTTTCTTATCCTTGAGTCTGTGCTTGTTCAAATGAAGATCAATATATGAGGAGGACGAAACAAATTGCAGTGCTGACTCGAGACATGACTAGTTTTCTTACACGAGGTTGGATCGTGCGAAAATACGGCTTGGATGATTTATTGATAGGGGTAGCTGTTGTGAGTATCTCTTCCCATTGTTCACCTCCACGATGAATTGATTGATTGACTTACAATGTGCTAGGTGCTGGGGGCAGTGCAGACAGCAACTCTCGTGCTACAAGTGAAGTATGGCTTGGGGAAGCATGTTGGAGATATAGAGATTCCAGACTACAATCTCATCTTGAAGGTGCGTGCTGATCTTTCATTTACTCCAATTATGCTGATGAGAAGAAGTACAAATGGATCAACATGATGGTCTACTACATTGCCAATTGGTCTGTGAAGATGAGCATATTGGCACTATATCATCGGATTGGAGTTGGTCACAAAGGGCTACCTTGGATGCTACAATCCAAATCAGTGGGAATGGTCGCTGGTGTAGTCACGGCCTTTGCGATCGCTGTGTTCGTCGTGAGTAAAGCCCAGCACTGACTCTTTTGACTTGGCTAGTCTAACATCACCACCAGGCCGAACTCTGCGCTTGTAGACCAATATCAACTACGTGGGAAGTGGAAAGCAAAATTCGGTCTTGTATGGATATGAGAGCCTTTTATATGATCCAGGGCTCAATCAACGTCGCTATCGATCTACTTCTACTGGTATTCCCGCTGCCATTGCTAAGGATTCTGAATATCGACTTAAGGAAAAAGGTCGCCTTGATATTGATATTCTCTATTGGAATCATACCGATGATAGCGAGTGTAATACGACTAGCCGCGATTGTCGTGGTTTCGCGGATAGAAGTGCTGCCGCATCTCACAGCAGATCCGAGCTGGATGTGGGCGTGGGTGCCAGTGTGGGGCCAAATTGAGGTGGATGTAGGCATTGTGGCAGCCTCGCTCCCAAGCCTTAGTCCTCTATTCAAAAAGTTCTGGTTTGGAGTGTCGACAAACATGTACACGACACATCCGCAGTATGCGTCGCTCGCAGAGCCGTTGACCGACCCCGCACTGCAACCACTACGTTCAGAGCTTACACTTTTTGATATGGAGAACAAGAACCGGCAGGAATCGGTTCATACGGAAGAGTTGGAGTTGGACGAGTGTTTTGATCTTGACGCATTTCCCAGTACGCCTACAACCCCTTGATTTGAAGTTTTTTAGGGCGAATGGAGATAGGAAAAGTGGTTTAAGATTATGATCAATGCTTTTCTGTATGTTAAAACGATTAGGTCGTGGGCTGTATATAACTGATCAAAAGTGAAACAATGTATCAATGAACCATAAATTTATTTCCCATTCCTATCTACACTCAATCCTCATGATCAGTAGCCATAGTGATGCCATCCCATTCGCTCAAAATCGCCTCCGTCTCCTTCAATTTGTTCCTAATATAAGGTGGGCTATCACTTCCCAATGCCACTCGCACAGGGACCTCCTTGCCTTCCGCAACTCCCGTCTTGGTCAAAATATCCACAATTATTTTGCAACCCTTCACTACATCTCCAGGTTGGTGGTTATCAACTGCGTCCAGATTCTTGCGGACCTCTCCGACAGCCGTTTCGTCGTACGCAGCAATGCGCTTCTCACTCACGACCTTGGCGTCAGCATTGAGAAAGCCGGTGCGGAAATAGCCTGGCTCAATTACTGTTACGGAGATGCCCAGAGGCGCGAGTTCGAAACGCATTGACTCGCTGATACCGGAGCACGCCCATTTAGTTCCGGCGTAAAGACCGTACCCGGCGCCCCCGCTCCATGAGCCTATGCTGCCGAAATTGGCGACGGTACGGTGGCCGCTTGTTTGGCGCACATATGGGAGGAAAGCTTTCGAGACGTTCAGGAGGCCGAAGACGTTCGTGTTGAAGGTGTCGTAGTCTTCTTTTGGTCTGGTAGGGTGCTTGTTAGAAACAACTCTCATAAGAAGTAATAGAATGATAGACTCACGAAGTTTCCTCAATAGCACCTACGAGGATGTAGCCCGCTGCATTTACAAGGTGATGGACAGCACCGTATCGATCCCATACGTCTTTGGCGACCGCTTCGATCTTGTCCAGTGGCCAAGTGACATCTAATGCCACTGTGTCCGCACCTTTCTCTTTCAGATCCTCAATTTTTGTCGTGCTTCGTGCGCTTGCGACAACTTTATGCCCCCTTGCAAGAGCTTCAAGGGCAATGTACTTTCCGAACCCGGAAGAAGCGGCTGTGATGAACCACACTGGTGTTTGTGCCATGGCTGGATCTTAGATGAACGTTTTTTAGGAGAATTTTGGATAAATTTGGGAGTTTTAGTAAAGTTGAGAATGGTTTCGATGGTGGCGAGAAGAAGAAAATCTGCAGATACTTATACTTTCAAGATATGAAGTCCTTGAGGATGCGGGATTCCGTATCTCACCCGAACAGTTTCGGGGTGGCCACCCCGCACTGGAGATAATTGAAATACCAAACAAAAACCTTGTAAACAAGCGAATCACCACTGTCGGTAACACGGAGTTAAAGAAATATTTTGTTGTAAATTCTTCGTGCGTTAAGTCAACAACGTGCATTCTTTGATACAATGGAGTTCCGCACAAGTGTGACGCTTGGTTGACGAAAGTTCCCGAACAGGACATAAAACGGAGATACCGCGATGCTAGGCCGGCGTTAGCGATTTGAAAACTACCTAGGTAGTTATTCATCAACCAAGTGTAAACACGCATAATTCCGCCGCAAGCCCAATTCACTTATCATTATCTCCACTGTGTGTGTACGTCTCTAAATAGCTGGCAATGAACTGTTACCTTTCCCTTGCGAGTCTGTGTTTAGACTGCAAACGATTATCTCAAGTGCTCTCTTTTTTTACCTAGCTATGTACATTTTCTGGAACACTTTTTGCTAGCCGATAGTTCGTCTACCATGCGACAGCACTATCTTCCTCATTATGCAGATTCACTTCATCCGACGTCAAGGGCAACGAGAAGATGTATTTGCTGCTTTTGAAGCTATATGTAGTCTCGTCGATTTCATCTAATGCCTATTCACTCCCCAATCTACCCTACTGATCTCAGCCGGTCTTTGCGGATTTAAATTGGTTGATTAATAAAGGTTCTGGTGGATGACAATACACCACCTTACCCTGCTGTCATCTAAGGCAGCATGTTGTGTATATTGTATTAGAAGGTAGTTGTTGTAAAGCAAAAGACGTTCGGTATTGTAACATCACATTTTAGCATCAGAGATTTTATTACTGCTGAATATGTACAGATTGTGAATCTTTTCTGCGGACGGGCCAACACGGATGGAACACAGTGAAGAGATTCTGGCAGTCTGAAAGAGTTTTGAGAGAAATGATTGGTCGCGTTGAGATTGATGGAAATCGGATTCGTTTCGCGGGGCTACGGTTGAGTGGGCGATAGAAACATACTCCATTGAGGCTTCTCCTCTTCAATTTGTTGCGCGGCTCGCTCTGTCTCCTTATTCTTCAAAGGAACTCGAGGAAGAGCATTTCGCATCTTGGAGAATGGCTTGGAAAGAGTAGAGAGACGGTGGCGACCGTTTGGCTTCTGTGTCACGCTCGTCGCATCTGGCCGCAGCCCCGCTTCATATCTTTCCCTCTGCTCGAGATCCTCCTTGTCTCTCAATTCGGCCTTTACGATCTGCCTGATCAAGACTGCCACCGTACTATTCAACCACTCCTGGTCAAAACTATGACCTTCGAAATGCTTCATTCCATGCATACTAGCCCACTCTTGGGCCAAACTCTGGGGAACCTCTCGGATCAATGAGCTTTCTGTTTTCAATTTGTCGATCTTATTCCCCACAAGTAGACCTCCAAACCGCTTGAATCTTGCCAGGCGAGTTTCCTCATCTATTTGATTAGCCTCTGATATACTACTTTGATCCAATGGAGGCCTCTCTCGAAAACTGAGAATCGTCGGATAGTCAGCTTTGGTCACAGAATCATAACTCTCCCGATCAGTAATATCGTAAAGCAGAATAACTCCGTGAACCTGGGATAATATCTTATCCCAGTAATTTATTGAGATATCCCGCTCCGCCGCCCACAGTGGCTTTAGGACTAAGTCATGCATTTCGACGTTCCAGACCTCTCCATCAACTTCGACTGGGTGGAACCGTGAGCTTCGCTCATCTGACCACTGGTTGTAGTAGCCAGTATAGTTTCCGGTGTATTTTCCGTTAAACTGTTCACATGATCAGTGAATAAGAAGGGAGCTGAACGAGTGAGAGATTGAAAGTGTAGCGTACCAGCACTCGAGCCCAGCTTGACTTTCCAACACCATTTGCACCTACGATGGCAACGTTTACGGTCTTCCCTTTACCTAATTCATCTTTTGCTTTACTCATTTCAGATACTTTCAGGTGATTTTGTAGTGCATGAGATGTCTTTCATGTACCGGACGTAGAGTGCTTCAACCTTGAAATCGTTCTGGATGATGCCTAGAAACCCGATCACGTGATACAATAGCCTGCGTCTGCAGCCAGAGTTGTCAACTGGTTCAAGACTATTACTATGTGGAAACTAAACCTACTGTCTTAATGCCTGCTGAGAATTCGAAGGGATAGCAAATAGGGCACTGAAACTCTTATTGACTTTGATAATCAGGTGATGAGCATCCAAACGCTAAATAACTGGTGCCAGGGGTCAGCTTTCACTAGCATCACCACGCGTCCCCACCTCCCTATCTATAAACCCTGAATGCAGATCGCTCAGTTTACGAATGAGAATTTTGGAATAAAGGTGTCTGTTCACCTGCCCAGAAATGAACGGCATCTTCTTCCCGCTCGCCTTCCTGCGAGCATCAGCGACTTCCTCAAATCTTGGCTGGCGCTGAAACGGATATAGTTGCCGGCTGACGACGCGGTATGGACTACTTTTAATACCTGTTTCTGGTTACCTTATGCAGTGCATACGAAACAAACGGATCGTATGTACGTAGGCTTTCGAGACCTACGTCAACCGACTAGTTATTCGGCCCTTCGCGCGCGCAGCTTGGTTTTCACCCACCCGTTAGTTGCAATAGAATCTTTGCCATTTCACTGCCCCAACTCCACAATCCAATGCCTTCCCGCGACGACTTCGAAGGCCAGAAGCTCATCGATTACGTCCCTTCATACCCACACGATTTCGACGATTCAGACGAAGACGAAGCATTCTATGCCCCCGACGACGGTGATTACATCTTGAGCGCCAAGTGGCGCGCACGCTTCAGACACGTTGCTCAGCGTGTTCCGAGGAGGTTGCAACGATATTTCGTCATCTACATTCTATGTTTTATCGTTATCCTGATCGGTTGGCTCGCATTCATCGGCCCCCGCCTCTCCGCGCTTCGGAAAGAATACAGAGACATGAATAGCACTCCGCACGATCGTTACGGGTTGAACAAGAAGCCCGAATTTGAGGGCCTAGTGCAGGTAAAGCAGCTTGATGCAAGGCATTTGCCCGATGGGGATGCGAAGCTGGTCGTGGTGGGTGATGTTCACGGTTGTAAGAGGGAGCTGGAGCAGTTGCTAGAGAAAGTTGGATTCCAGGAACAACGGGACCACCTCATTTTGACAGGTGACATAATCGCAAAAGGTAAGTCTGCTACATGAGGAGCGATTTATAACCAGAACCTAACAGCACACTTCCCTAGGCCCCGACTCCCCAGGTGTTGTGTCTCTCGCATCTCGCCTCGGCGCATCTTGTGTTCGTGGCAATCACGAAGATAAACTCCTCCTCTCCCTCCCCGCAATCACCTCCACTACGACGACGAGTCCTATCGACGACGCTACCCTCACTCTCGCGAAATCTCTTTCCACATCTCAAATATCATTTCTACAAGCGTGCCCCGTCATACTCGATGTTGGCTCTATTGGCTCCCTCGAACACGTCGTCGTGGTTCACGCCGGCCTCGTCCCAGACATGACACTCGCCGAACAAGACCCTTTTCAAGTCATGAACATGCGCACTATGAACATGGCCACACGTATGCCCTCGGAGAATCGAGATGGCACCCCATGGACGAAGTTTTGGAATCACTATCAGAAAAATAGAAATGCAGATGAGGAAAAATGGAGTATAATATACGGACATGACAAAAAGAGGGGGTTCACGGTCAAGAAATGGAGCTATGGACTTGATTCAGGCTGTGTGAGTGGAGGAAAGCTAACCGCCATGGTCATCGGACAGCGTGGAGAGCACGAGTTTGTACATGTTAAATGTGATGGTTACGTGAAATAGAACGTGAGATGCGGGACCATACTTGTGAGAATGTGGTCCTCTTATCACAGCTCTTATTCTTAATATTAGACGGGGTTGCATTGGGCAGGCGTTTTGCCAGGCTACCAATTGGGGCCTCGAGGAGAGGGCAGCACATTGATTCTGGGTGCATTAAATTTTACACGCACAATAGCCTTGGTGTTTTTTTCTTTTTCACCGTCACGATATATCGTTTCTACACAATAAAAACAATATCTTTGAGACGCAACATATTAACGAGAAAGCGCATCCAAATAGCCTACTCTGCCCCAACCTCCACGAATCCCATTCTTACAAAACCCAAACCTACTCTTTCCGGCATTACCACGAGAAAAATAATCTTCTAGTTTTACATTTATTTGTAGAAAGTATTCGATCACAGCGAAAGAAAAAACATCAACCTCCACCCCAAAAAAACACTGATAACAGAAAGAAAGGGAACAACCCACAACGTTGCAGGAAATTCGAAAAGGGCAATAGCAGAAACAAAGCGAAAGACAGAACGACATCGGAGAATTCGAGAAGGAAAAAGGGATACTCTGACTGTCGTGCGTAACCCTCACACTCAGTCGTTAAAACCATAGCGATGAGGCGGTTTTCTGATCCGCATCGGGTTACGGCGTGGTGGACCCTGAGGTTGGGGATTGTTAGCTCGTGCTCTTTTTTGACGTGGAGCTGGGGCTGGAGCTGGAGCGGGTGCTGGAGCGGGTGCTGGAGCGTGTGCTGGTGGTTGAGGTTGAGGTTGAGGTTGAGGTTGAGATTGACGTGATGCTTGACGTGATGCTTGACGTGATGCTTGACGTGATGCTTGACGTGATGCTTGACGTGATGCTTGGGCATGAGCTTGACGTGATGCTTGGGCTTGAGCTTGACATGATGCTCGGGCTGATGCTTGACGTGATGCTTGGGCTTGAGCTTGACGTGATGCTTGGGCTTGGGCTTGAGCTTGAGCTGATGCTTGAGCGGGTGCTGGAGTCGGCGGACGTTGCGGATGAACCCCGTCTATTGGCACTGTGGGAAATGCCGCAGGAGGGAAAGCTGCGAGTTTTCTTCGGGCTCGTACGGAACTTCTCTCTCGTGATGGAGAGGATTGCGCTCTATCATCGGGAGCCCTGCGTTTGCCTGCTACAGGGTGAGGTGTTGGCCTACGAGATCGAATATGCGAACCACTTGAGGGTCGTTCGGCTTGGTCCGACAAATGATCGATGTCCGGAAGATCGGGTTCGAATTCTTCTTGGTCGGCTGCTTGGAGATGTCCCAGTAGGTCTTGCACCAAACCTGCCCCATCTTCAACAGGAGGAACACGATCATCAGGCGGGTGGTGTGATCTCTTCCCTACTCCTATGTGAAATCGCTGATTACGCCATTCCATCCTATCGCGTGGATCAATCTGAGACATTGCAAGTCCCTCCAGTGTACCGTTGATCTTCTGATACTTCTCGAGCCACTTATATGTCTCATAAATAACTCTTGTAACGTGTGGTCTTTGATTTGGGTCTTTCTTCAAGCATCGTTTCACGAGATCTACAAGCTGCTCGCTGTATACGTTTTCGTACTCAGGGCTGAAGGTTGCTGCTACGTTTTCGCTAAGGTCAGCAAATTCACGTCTGCTACCTTCCATGAGGTTGAGGGCCAGCAGCCCAAGGTTTGTCACCGTTCCCTCGACGTGTACACGTCCCTCATCTCGTTGTTCCTGAGTGCCAGGATTATTAGCAGAGATTCATGGTGCTTTCAAGCGCATAGGAGCCTCCTTTATGGGCCTCTAGTTGCCTATTCTGCGACGTTGACGAGTGTATAGAAACTTACAGGCGGTATCCAGCCCGATGTGCCCAGCCGGCGCAGTCTTCGATATGTTCTAGGATTGCAACACAATCCGAAATCAATCATCTTGACAGATTTGAAAGCCGGATATCTTGTATCCGCTTTACCAATACACACATTTGCCAATTTGATGTCGGGATTGACCAGTGGCTCCCAACCATCACGTTGATTCCTCGAAAAATCGTTACGTTCGAATGACAGCTTCTTATGTTCACGATTCTGGAACGAAGTTCCCGTGAATAGTAAGAAGATGGCTTCAGCTACTGCCTGCATGGCCAGCCATATGAAAGGCTCCGGTATTTGACTCTCCCTGTGATAAGATCAATAGGTGCTTATGAGAAGGGGTTAGAGATTGGGAAAAGAAAGATTTACCCTGGCGATTTTTTCAATATCAAGTCGTGAAGGTCTCCAAATGGACAGTATTCCAGAAACCCATATATGAGCCAACCCGATCCTCTGTCTCTTAGCTCGAAGCCGTAACATTCAGCCACGCATGCAGGAGTATGATCTCCATCACTCAAGGCTTGTTGTGTTCCATACTCTCCCAAGACTAACCGCTGGGCCCGTATCTGTTCGACACACCCCATGATTTTGACTACCATTTGCTGTTGTTGCAGAAGATTAGCAATATATTCATGTCAACAACCACTTTTCCAAAACTCACATCCACAACGTCCGCATTTTCGTCTTTGCACGTGAACAAATGAATGATGCGACTTTCGTCTCCGGAATTGAGATAAAGCGTCTTCTCGAATTCCCATTTTCCTTTCTCCATCCGTCCAGTTGTTTGCAACCAAGCCATCACTTTTTCGACATCTCGAGAAGTAGGAGGGGGGAGAGATATCGGTCGAATATCCCACTGATGATCCTTGGACACCGATCTGCCATCGGGGTATTCCTTATCCTGGTAATATCTTGCTGACAACTTCTGCCCATGATTGAACATGCGATTCAACTGATCCCAGTCATCCGAGCGATGGCGTTCGTAAAAACTCCTTATCTTTCCTGTGTGACGTAGTAGCAGGATTAACATCGTGATCTCTCTTTACGACTTCACTCATCTACCAACAATTCGGGAAACCTAGTCCTCCTTGATTCCCCCCAAAAAAGCAAAATTAGAAGACTTACCAGCAGTCCATCCAACGAAAGTTTCTGCTCCTTCGCGAGGGATTGAAGTCCATCCATAATATACCAGACATCCTGAAATATAGTGCGACACCCATTCGTTCGAATCTCTTATACGAGGATCGTCATCGACAGTGCCCCAAAGACCTCGGTACCCCTGTTCGTCTATCTCCAGTTCATTCTTAAGATTGTTCAATTCAACGTCAATTGTGACGTCGAACTCGAAGTTACGCTTTTCGAATCTCGGATCGGGGTATTGTTCTGCAAAGTCTATGCAAATTTTGAATGCGTCTGGTCTGTCCCTTCTGTATTCATTGAATTCTCTGTATGTCTCATGTTTGTCGACTGTCCATGGTCGTCGCGTATTGTCAGTCATAGAAGCATTCGTAAAGGATGTGACTAAAACAATAAACTTTGTTTAAAACTTACGAAACGCCTCGTTATTATCCCCAATATTCGCCATTTTGTACCCGATGCAAAATTTCTCGAACAACTTTTTCTCCCAGCCGGCAATGTCTTCTGCTTGATGTTTCTTTTCATCATAAGTGAGTGGGTAACGCGCCTCGAGCCAGTGCCAACGCTCATCTGGATCGTTACCGGTATAGTGCCAAAGCTCTTCTGGATCGTTGCCGGGATCGACCGACATCTTGCGAGTCGAATTGAAAAAGGAAGGAAGTGCTATAGTTTAGAACTCTTGTGATCGAGGTGAAATATTGTGTTCGATAAAGTTGGAGTCCAAGCAAGTGTATTTTGCACACAAAGTGAAAGGCGATTTGGGGGGGATGGAAAATTTCTTTGTTTTGATTGACGATTTGCGTGGTTTCTTTGTCGAGTGTACGTTTCCGGCGGTACTCACCAACAATCAAATTTGGCATCATTACAATGAAGAATAATGAACATCCCTAACCACTGGTTTTCATGTGACAGGTACTTAGAACTGTTGAATATGTGGTTCTGTCGAAGTGACATAAGGAACTGCCAATCAAAAGGCGCATGGAAATTACAATTGCATCAAATGTAAAGCACAATATATACCAAGCCCTGACTTCAACTAAACAAATATCCGTGTGTAAGAGGAGGAGTTAGATTTCTTCCCCAAGCCTATCCTTAAAGTGTAAGGCAAAACAAAATCACACCTACAGGTGACTCTCTCGTAATCCTTCGACTTAAGAATACGCAATCAAATTTTCACTCTACAAAACAGCTATTCAAACGCTCGAAATCCCAGCATAAGAACTTAAACATAAAAATAAACTACAAATCTCCATACTATTTCCCAAGTAACAGACCCCTGCTGATTACATGTATTTCTTGAAGTCTCCTTGAACTGCCCTATTTCCACGGAGCCGGCGATCCGTTGCTGGAGGAGCTTGTTGATTCCCGGTACCACCCTGCTTGACACGAGCCCCCGTGGCCGCTCTTTCCTTCGCAGCTTTCTTAACCGCTGCCTTCGTATCATTGGCTTTCTTGTTGTTGCCCCTGCCCTTGCGACGCGGCTTAGGAGCAGGAGGAGAATTGTGTTGTTCCTGATCTTGTTGCTGATCATCCTGTTGCTGATCATCCTGTTCATCGTCCTGTTCCTGATCTTGTTGATTGTCCCGTTGCTGATTTTGTTGATCATTCTGTTGCAGAGCTTGTTGCAGAGCCTGCCACTGAGCCTCCCACTGAGCTTGCTGCTGAGCTTGTAGATAATATTGCGACTGATCTCGATTATCTCGCTGATAACCATGTGGAAGATATTGAGGTTGACCCTGATGAATTGAATAATAATCTTGTGCAGGATATTGAGGTTCACCTTGATGAACAGAATAATAATAATCTTGTGGAAGATGTTGAGATTGGCCTTGATGATCTAGATAATGTTGTTGCTGCTGATTTTGATGCTGATATCCTGGCAGGTATGGATTTTCTTGTGGATATGGTGGATGATATGGTTGCTGATTTTGTTGTTGGACCGTCGAATGCTGGTCTTGACCAAACACGTTATTCCGACCAGTTATTGTATCCGCAGCATCAGTAAATTCAACTTGCGCTTGCTCCAGCCGTGTATAGTGTTCTGTGAGGTTCTCTGGTTCCCGCACAATGGCCGTGTAAATATTTGCAATCCATTGGAGAGCTGTCTTCAGTCTTTCAAGGGCAGAATTTCCTACTGCTGTTTCATGTTGTGCTCCACGGCCACCTTGGTTACCATCATCATCATCGTCATCGTCATCGTCAACGGGGTGAGAGTCGTTGGCGCCATTTCTTCTGGACCTCCTGCTTTCTCGAGGCCTGCCGTCGTCGTCGTCATCTTTGTCGTAATTGATGTGAAAGATATTATAGTACTCTTCTTTCCATTCAGGACGCATGCGAAATTTGCCTATTTCCCCAAGGTCTTCTTTTGTTCTGTTTCTCATGGGGATAGTGGCATTTTCCCATTTCTTGAAACCATCTGTGGTTCTTGCTAGCAAGGCCATCAACTGGGGTCGATCCGATGGGTTCATGGAGACACACTCATTGACTAGATCTATGAGCCTTTTCGAATACGTGAATCTATCGTCATTAAACTTGAGTTGTTCATTGCTTGGGGAATACCAATGTTCTTCATTTCTTGGGGGATACCAAACCATTGGGTCATAGGAAAGATTGCTATGGGCTGACGGCCTAGGAGACATGAGGTTCAGGATCGTCAGGCCAAGGCCGTAAATTTCCATTCTGATATCCGCTACGGAACGGCGCTCTATTTCCTGTGCATATAACCGTCAGCTTTGCTCTTGTGAATTTCTCAATCTTCAGGGTGCGTCTTAACTTACTGGTGCTGTCCACCCAGGAGTACCCATTGGCCTTGGGGCGAAATCTTGTCTTTCATACCAATCATAAACGAGACCGAAATCGATAACCTTGGGCGTGGGAAATGCTGGGAATCCCCTCCTTGGCGCACCTAGACACACATTTCCAAGTTTTAAGTCGTAGTTGATGTACTTGGGCCAGTCGGGTGCAATATCGATACTCTCATTACGCACCAAGCTTCCAGGAGTGCCAATATTCGGTTCGTCGAATGTCAGAGTACGTCCAGTGGTCCAGGCATAAATCGCTTCCGCTACGCCGCGGAAAATGATCCAGATAAGGCCTTCGGGGATCTGTTTTCGCGCATGGTTATAATTACGGACAATTGTTACCAAATCCCCCCCAGTTAAATATTCCAGATACCCAATCCCAAGATGCAAAGTGTCATCATTTTCTAATTTCACATGCTTCGTTGAGTAGCCATAACATAAAGCGATGTGTGGACATCCAAGCTCAGAAATATGTCTGTGCTTTATGAATTCCTCCTGATCTTCGATCATATGCTCTTCGTTCAGAGATCCCATCATCTTGACAACAATTCTCTACTCAGAGGTTGTTAGCGATTATCAATTATAATGCCCTCTTTTCTGAGTATGGACTTACCTTGTGGAGGTTTCCCTCATTATCTTTGTATAAAATAACGTATCTATGCTGACTACTTATAGAGTCCAGCGCCTTTTCAAACCCCCACCATCCTCTTTGATTATGTGTGTTAATATCGAGACTGATCCTGTCGTGGAAGTTTAGGGTCATCCATTCAGGAAGATTATGGCCCGACATAGTTGCTGGAAATAACCAAATCCAAAATTCGTGTTGTGAAGATGTTACAATTCCGCGTCGAAAAATTGCGATGTTGATGCAGATAAGCCATTGAATCCTTTGTTGAAAGAGAATGTGCTTTGTTTGTTACCACGTCCTCACTTCACAGTCGCACTTGGCTTAGCGCTTTACTGCCATTGTCAACAGCTATACGCGTCAAAGAAATTGTCAGAGGAAGTCTGGCAGTGGAAGACTGTTGCACGAGACACAAAATAGGATTATCGGGGGAGGGGGAAAAGAGAAACACTTGAAACTCTTCAAAAAGAGAAATACTTACAAAGAGAAACCTATCTCTGTCAAATATAGATCTCACTATCCATCTGAGATCCTAAAATTTAGTTCGCTCTCAAAACCCGAATCTCAAATCCTCATAACAAAGTTGCTCTGAGTGTATTCACCACCCTCTCTTCACAAATCTCTCGTCCCTTCATACACACAAACTCCTTTGAAAAATACCAACCCCAAATCATCAACAGACTCCATACCTCAATCTTCCCCCCCCCCCCAAAAAGATAAAACAAAACATAAAACAAAACACTTCCCACAACTCTCTCAATCCGTCCTTCCCCTTCCACCTCAAGCTTCTTAACCAAACAAATCTATAACATCAATCACAGTCCAGGTAGGAAGGAAGATCGAAAGTTTGAACTAGTAATAATCGACAGTAAAGTGAGGAATATAGTGTTTGAGTGAATGAGCAAGCACATCACGTGCCACACTCTATACCTATCAATACATGTCAACGGTATGTATGTAGGTACATATATATCACATCTTCTATATATCGTAAATCGAATTCTAAATTAATCTACATAGAGTATTACGACCCTAGGTATCAACGCAGACAGAAAAACATACTTAGTAACGTCCTTCACTAGGACAGGTACGTAGGCAACTGTTTACGCACGTGATTCACATCTTCCATCTAGGTATATTATAGGTTTTAGCTAGGTTCAGAACAGGGCGTTAATAGCTTTCTTAATTATAATGTACTATTTAACAGTAGGAATGTAGAAGGTACTTTAAAAGGCTTTTAAGTAGTATTTCAAAGTAGAAAGTGCGGTTAGTATACTGTTTCTATTGATTCCAGCCAAACCCTACAATGTAATAATATTCAGGTGCTGCTCCATAACTTAAACAATCACTTCTCCCCCAACTCTTATTGATACATACTCGTAACTAGTGTTTTCAAACATATATGTGGTTATCAATATGTGTTAAATATCCTAGCTCTGCATAGTATTCAGCAAAATGTGATTCTTTTCACTAAGTTTATCCGTCGAAATACATGTCTCTACTCAAGATTCTTCTCACGCTCAGACTTCCGTGCCTTGCCCGGTGTCATCCAACCAAGCCAAGACCCAGTGCAGCAGCAGCCCAAAGCGACACTGCAGTCCTAAAAGAGTTGAATTCGCGATTATATAAGCTAAGTAGAGGCGGAGGGAGGATAAGAAGGAGCGTAGAGAGGCCGTTACTAGACAACCATATGCCATGTAAGTCACCGTATCAGGCTAGTCAACAGCTCGTATCAGAAGAGTGTTTCATGCAGGCAGGATACGACGGGGGCAAAGCTCGCTGATTCGGATTGGTGCTCGTCAAATCATACCATCCGTTGTCCGCCATCCAGACTGCGCTTAAAACACGGTATTTGGGCCGGGAGAGCGCCTAATTCCAAACAGGATTGTTCGTGTCTAAGGTACACGACATTGAGAAACGGAATTCAAGTGCCCGCTTTGCAGATACGAGGCCCTATAGAAGGGACTCGCTAAAATGCGGTCGAATGCATTGCGTTGACCTTCGTGATACGAGGTCGGTGGCACGGTGGGTGCTGCATGTACCTAGGCATTGATGTCGACTGAACTACCTATATATGAACAGTACTGTGAGGTAAGGATGGCGAAAAACCACAGATGAGTGTAAGCGGGCCCGTCTCCCAACAGTGCAAGGTAGAGTGAGGTAACAAGACAGGCACGTAGGGAAGGCCAAAATGTGCTGATAAAGGGCAAGCGGGTTTCCTGAAAGGGTAAGCGCTAAGCCGGATCCAATAAGCCTGCGCCTCGCTGGGATTCGTTGATGAACGGGGGCGAGGTTTAATCCTACTGTACAATACTTGTACCTAAGTGCAATCACAGGTACCGGACGTGGGCGCTAAGCCTGTTCCAGCGGACTTTTTGCTCGCCGTGATTTGATGGCTACCCTCAGGCGGTGTCAGACGGTAACTTTAACAGGTCTGAGTCGTCGGAAACCCTGGAATGGCATGGATGAACAGGGATGGGGGACCCCGGCGTGACAGAAATCCAGTCCAGTTCGAGCCTTCGAGGGAGACCAGAAAGCACCACCTAATGGGAGCAGTCGTCAGAGGTGTATAAAGACTGCATGCGCGGCCAGTCTCTGCATCCTCAATGATTTCCAACTCCTCCAGCACCTCCTCACCCGCGCGCTGTATTCACAAACCCTTTACCGCCGCTCTCTGCTCTTTTCGCGCGGGGTTTGCGGCTCGACCAATCGGTGGAGAGAAGACCGAAGCATGTCCCAAAGTGGAAGTAGCAGTCGTGGTATAACAACACCCGCTCAGTCCAAGAAGTGAGTTCCTCTAATTCACATTGAAACTGATAGCAGGTGAATGCGGTTACTGATATTGATCTGATGTGAAGAACCGGTACCAATTCCGTGAAATCTCCAGGCACGACTCCTTCCAGTCGGAATGATGGAGGGAAAGATGAGGGTGATGATGCGAGCCATCACCAGCGAATCGACAGCGGTACAACTCAGATCGAGGCAACGATGAAGCCATTAAGTGCTGCCGCATTAGAAACGCGGAACGCAGATGCGTCTGGTTTATTGGAATACTGGAAAAATGAGGAGGAGAAACGGATTGATAGATTGGTCAAGGCGTCGAGGGAGCTGGGGTTTGAATTGCCGCGGAACTGTTATTGAGGTTTTCGTTTTTTTGGCACTTGTATGATAGATGGTATTCTAGTGAAATGAGCAACAAAAGGTATTTCCAATTTGGGCGCGCATGGTGTTGTGTTGTTGAAGGTGCATGGGTCATTGTATCGTCTGTCCATACCATACATGCATTAGCTGAAAAGTTATTCCTTGAGAAAGAACCACATGTCTGTTCTATTATAAGAGAATATCTCGAAGGAAGGGTAGCGAAGATAGATACTTGAAGCTGACAATCGCACATGCACATGCGGATACCCGTCGCAAGGTCGTCACGTGCTTATCTGAGCAACATTCAACCTTGAAACCTTGGGATGTTCACTCTCAAAGCCGGTGTGCGATGGTTCGTTTTTTAATGGGAGAATGGATAACTAATATTCCAAGAAAGCAAGCAAGACTGCACGTGGACACTTTGATATATCCATGGACCTCCGGACATCTGGATGGTATCTTGGCGATCACGTGTGCAACGCTATCAATACCTCCAGGACTATATCAAGATTCCGGCCGTGGGCGTCACTGTAAGTTTTGCATTGGTGTTGATAGTGATTAATTCCATTGCTATGCAATGATATGATTTGTTTTCTTTTCTCATGATATCCGGGCACGTGCGGCTCGAACAATTGCTCTCAACCCGTGTAATCTCTCCTCTTTCGTTTGGCCAAGATACAACGACGCAACGGACCAAGCATGAATCCCACCCTTTTCCTCGTAAAATTCGACATCTGTACCCGCCTTATCGAGAAATGCAATGAGCGCGCGTGTCTCGGGACCCAGCACTTCTTCAGAACCGAAGAGAAAATACCACCCCCGTCTTGGACTCGCATCACTCCACTTCTTGAGGTCTTTGCAATTCCCTGGCGAGACCAAGGGATCGTTGGCAGGCACTTTCGGTCCGATGTATTGACGGCCGTATAGCTCGAGGCTGTCTGAGTTGAGGAAATCGCTTGCTGTATTGCGGTTGTTCCTTGAGATGAGGGTGACCCAGGGAGAGATCATGATGCCCAGGCCTGGTCGTTGATGGCGTAGTTCCGGGTGGTCTGTCATGTACAGGAGAAAGGTCAAGATGAGGGTGGCTCCGGCGGAGTCTCCGCCTACGCAGATTTCGGAGGAGCTGCGGGCTATGGACAAGACGTACTCGTACCCAGCGAGCGTTTCTTGGAGTTGAGTTGGGTAGACGGAATCTGGGACGAGCGAATATTCTAGCGCAAAGAGCGCGGGGTTTCGGTAGCCTTCAGCTTTGAGAAGTGTCACCCAGGCCAGAAGGAATTCCATGTAGAAGTAGTTTGATCCCATGGAGAAACCACCGCCGTGGCAATAATAGACGACGATATCGGGCTGCTCTTGCTGGTTGTGGATGATCCAGATGCCCTTCAATCCAGGTCTGTTGATTTCAGTCCAACGGAGCGGCGCGGTGACAATGCCGTGCCGCAGCATGCGGAAGCGTAGAAAAGGTAGGGAAACCCCCTTGGAGAAGAATACACGTCCCAACCAGGCTGGCATAAAGGCGAAGGCATACCGCACACATCGGATCACAATGTCCTGGAACGGCGCGGCTCGCTGAACAAATGGACTTCTTTGCTCATATGGTGTGAAGTATCGCTCTTTGATGAATTGAGAAGGGATGGCGAAGACTTGGAGGACTGTGAATGTGAACACTTTTTTAAAAGGCGTTGGATAGAGCGTGTGGACTCACTTAGCGATGGAAGGGCTCCAAGCAACCATGTTGCGGTTCGGATGAGACCAACTTGAATCAGTAATTGAGGGGTGAGAAAGACCAGGAAAGCTATGCAGTCGATATAGGAGATTTGCGTGAGTATCATTCTTAGGCAGAAGAAAAAAAAAGGAAGTGATTTCAGAGGAACGGAATGAAGTTGACTCTGGATAGCATCAAGTTTCCTATGTACTTGTGCGCGGCGAGTAACCTATGACGACGACGACTTAGCTCCAGGTACTGTAACTCGTTCACCGTAAGTTAGCCCGGACTGTGGCCCGCAGCGGTGGTATGCGAACTTTCCACTAAACTGTGATGAGCCTAGAGCCATCAGCCCTGCGCGGCAAAGCACCAGCGAACCTTGTAAAGGAGTTGACGCCGAGGAGACACGTGACCTGGTGGTGCAACGTTGGAACGGGTTTAGCGCGTTTTCCAGTTTTCTAAGTGCACCTTCAAAAGTTACTATCGTCAACCTCAAGAATTACAAACACCACCGCTGCCGTCCCTCTGGCCTCACAGCAAGCTGCTGCCACGCACAGCTTCCTCTTACCCTCCGAGCGCAAAGCTCTAGAATTGAAACCAACCTCGCTTTTCTACATTGTTTTTACCATCTCGCCAGCGCATGATCGCATCCGCGGTTGCCTTTTTGGTGCGTCAGGCCCTGTAGCTTTTCGCAAAGCTTCCTCGGCGGCGGGCGCTTTCTTCGACTTTTCCGATACCTTATCTCTTCCTCAATACTCTCGCCATGGCATCTGACCCCAAGAGCGCGCCCCTCTCCGATGAGCTTCGGGAGTACGCCGCGTACGTACCTGTAGCTTGCACGCTTGCTTTGCGACATTCGCTGACGCCTTCGTAGCACGCTAGACGACACGGTCATACCCAAGGGCAATAATTTCAAATGCTCTAAATGCGGCGAGCTGCTCATTGACGGATGGAAGTTGGACTGTTGCAACAGGCTAATCTGCGGCCCATGTACGTACTTTCTCTCATGCATGCAAACTCCCAAATGGCAAATTGCTCACATCATTCCAGGCCACGATCAGCTTGAATTCCCAACCACCTGCCCTGTCTGCGAGCACTCACCCCTCGAAGCCACCGCCTGCTCCGTTCACAAAGCTTCCCGCACTACGATTCGAGTATGGCTTACAAAACTGAAATTCAAGGACGCCAAAAAGGCTACCGAGGATACCGCTGCTGCTGCAGCCACACCTGTGGAGCAGCAGCCATCGGAGAAGCCAAACGAACAATCTACCGAGAAAGCCCAGGGGGAAGATGGGGATCGCGTGATACCCACCGTTGAAGATTCGCACAGTACCGAGGCAGGGTCTGTTGCTATGCAGATTGGAGAGAGTGATGGATCACAGCACCCATCATCCGCCGCCCCAACGGAAAAGGTTCGTTGTCAATATACCAATCATCTTCCCGAACCCCGTACTGATACTCTACAGGGATCTATTGCGCCAACCCAAGATGCAGCAAGCGGAAGTCAGAGCGGTGAGCATGATGCAGATGCGCATGCAAGCAAAAATCAGAATATGCCAGGGCAAAGTGATGGCAGTGCCGACAATTCAATGACGAATCAGAACGACATGGCAGGCCTATATGGCGGTCTTGGCTTCGGCCAGAATCAATCTGCGTTCAACAACGGGATGGGTTTTAATGACATGAACTCCATGAATGCCATGTCCATGATGGGCAATGGCAATTGGAACATGAATAACATGGGTACGTCTCCCAGCCTCCAACACACCTCTTACAAATATCGATCAGCCGCTAATGGCCAATCAGGCTACGGCATGAACAGCATGAATAATATGAACGGCATGTCTGGCATGTACAACGGTTTTGGTGGTAACATGGGTATGGGGATGAATGACATGTCCGCCATGAACTATGGGGGCGCGTATGGGAATGGATGGAATGGCATGGGTGGTGCAGGCTTTGGCAACGGATACAACAATATGGGTGGTGGATATAATCAATCCGGAGCGTATCCCGGCATGATGAACCAGTTTGCGAAGAATAATTTCTCCCATCAAAACCGCTTCAATGCCAATGGAGCTTATTCCCAGCAGCGTAACGCTAGAAACGGAAGTTTCGGGGGTTATGGTTCTGGTCAGAACAGCGCCTTCAACCACAACAGTCGGCCTGGTAGCCGCAACGGCCCCGGCCAACAAGTACGTCGATTCCAAGAGCGAGCGCCTGAACAACCAGGCCGCCGTTCGATATCATTTCCGACAACACCTTCTCTCTCGAAAAATACTGACCCGTGTGACTCTCAACAGCGTGACGGTGAATCGCCCGCTGGATCTGCACATGCTGCTGCTGAAGTGCCTGTAAAGACCGATGAGGAGAATGCCAAAACCTCCGTGGACTCTCAAAAAGAAGGTAAGGATGAAACTGAAACTAACGACGCTCGAGAGGGTGCCAACCTCGAGAGCACACAGCCTACTGGTGATTCGTCAGCTGCGGCGCCTGGGGAGGCGATTGACTCAACTGTGACTACAGGTGCAGAATCGAATGAAACACCCACTTTGAATCAAATCCAAACCGTGGACACTTTTGAAGACGAGAATTCCAATTTCGATTCCTCTATGATGGGTAACTACGGTATGCAGTCTGGCATGGGCTTTGCATCTGGAATGAATATGAACGGGCCATATTCCCACAATATGGGCTTTAATTCTAATACTTTCAACCATCGCGGCGGTCACAATGCTGCATATGGTGCTACTCGAGTTTTGACTGGGGAACCGCGCGGCATGGGCGTCGCAGGCGCTCCCACTGGCCCTCGAGCCATGCGCGAAGGCAATAACTTCAATCGAGCGAACAATCCGCGCTTCAATGCACCCCCCGCTAGATCCAGCCTCTCACGCAGTGTTGCCCCGGCCAGCCCCCAGCAGAGGACTAGGTCGTAAGTAACATGAAGCTTTCTGCTCATAGGAAGATTCGTTGACATTACTACAGGAGGTCCCCCGGACGAGACGACACTTTACGTACTAAAGACCGATCTCCTTCGCGTTCTCGATCCCGTTCGCGCTCCAGGTCCCCCCTTAGAGATCAAGCTCGTTACAATCAGTCGGATTATGACGACCGGGAACGTGCACGATCACGAACCCCATCGGGGGATGACGCCGGCTATAAACGACACCATCGATCCTCTCGATACGATGACCGAGATGACCGAGATGACCGAGATGAAGAACATTCGAGGGGATATAGGACCCGGAGCCAATCTGTCGATTCCAAGTATCGCAGTCGAAAGGACAAAGACAAGCACAGGTCATCACGTTCGCACCGGGATCGCAGCCGTGAGCACCGTCGTCGCCACCGATCGCGAACACCCGTTGCCGATGACGATTATGTCGACGGCTCCGAGGAAATGAGCTCTCGACGCAAGAGCAAGAGCGACAAGTACGAGCGAGTGCGCGAGAGATCTCGTGATTATAAGGAACGTACTAGCGAACGTTCTCATGACTATAGGGACCACGAACGCGAGAAACGGCATCGCAAAGACCGAGAGCACGACGACGACAAGTACCGCTCGCGTGACAAAGATCGTGAGCGCCGACGCCGTCGGGAGCGTGAAGCTGAAGAAGATGAACGCGACTATGATGATGACAAGCACCGCTCTTCACGTCGCAGCCGCCGAGATCGTGAGCAACGAGACCATGACCGCGACCACGATCGTGATCGTGACCGAGATCGAAAACGTGATTACGATAAGGAACCCAAATCTGCGACATCTACTCGAGCTTCTTCGCCTCCATTCAACGCGCCTACGGGCCCATCAGCAGATAACTTCTCGTTTCGCGGTGCCAGCAAGTCTAAAAACTCCACGATGCCACCACCAACCGGACCACGTAGTCTCCAGGTGCCAAAAGGCCCATCCGCAGACAAAGACAAGCATACACGCAAAGGAAGTGCCGGTTCAGTCTCCTCTACACCCATCACACCCACTGTGCAGGATCATTACGCCGCAGAACGTGAGAAGAACGCTCGTGAGCGAGTGGGCCTCGAGCATCGCCCCAGCAGCCGAGACAGCAAGTTCTCACACTCTCGCCCTCTAGGTGCCCGCATCTCATCGTCCTCATCATCTCGAGCTCCCATTCCCCCGGTCAAACGTTCCTACGACGACGAAGACGATGATGATGTGGATTTCCCCAATATAAGACGCAAGTCTATTGCTGCAGCTGCTGCAGCTGCCACAGCGGCGACTCCAGGTTCCGGTCCAGCCCCAGCCTCGCCATCGAGTTCCCACCGCGACAAGCGTCGCAAGAGCGGCGGCGAGAATGGCGGCGAGCTGGCGAACCTGTTTGCCAAGAGCTTAAGGAAGAGGACGGCTACTCTTAGAAGGGGTGGCGTCAAGACCGAGGGCGACACGGAGCGAGAGCTTGAAAGGGCAGAGCGGGAAAGGGATAGGAGGTTCTGATGCATCTCTTTGGGGGGAAATAGGGTTCCTGGTTGATTGGTTGAGTGAGTTTGAATGGACGAAAGGCATTCTGGTGAGACAGTGTCGGTCGTGGAGAAGAGGGAGATGTTGGGAGGGTGAGGTGGCTGTCTACATTGCATTGTATTGCATCTGCATTCTGGATCGGGAGGTTTATTTTTTTCTTTTCGTCGTCTCCTTCCACCATAGGAGCGAACGGTTGACATCTTGACGACGGGGTGGTTTTTTTTCCATCTTGTGGTTGGGTGGTTCCTGTTTTGTGAGCAGGGGAGGCTTATTTTTTTGAAGTTGGAGATTTGAAGATGGGGCGCGTGTGTGAGTGTGCATGTGAAAAATACCCTCCTCCCCTTACTCGCAACCTTTGCATTACCTTGGCCCACTTTGGGGGTTCAAGAAGCACTTTGCGGTACATAGCATATGCAGAGAAAAAAATGGCATTGTGTTTGCATTTTTAAGTTGTTTCTGTTTCGATGTGAAAATATTAAAGTAATGTGTCGTAGAGTTATTGGACTAAGCGTGATATCGACGCAGTGAGATATCGTAGAGACGGCATCGGTTGGGACGGATATGTACGGAGGTAAGCTTTATGTGGTTGTATATAGATAGGCGGGTATGTAGGTATATAGGTTAGTTGCAAGTAAATAAAATTGTATTTGGATAAGGGTAACTACATATGTAACTCACCTCCAAACCCTCGAGAGCAAAAATATACGGACTCGTCATATATCTATGTAAATCCCATCCAACTACTTATGTATGTATGATTTTTGCCTTTTAAATCCCTTCGTTTCGTTCGTCTTTTTATGTTTTTGTAAGTTGTTAAAAGTTCACACATGGTTTAGATTAAAAAAAAATTATAACATTTCACCTCACTCTATAACTTAATAATAACATAAATTTTTTTTTTTTAAAAAAAAATTAGAAATCCTCGACAAACACAAGGAAATTACATACCTCTCGTATCCCTTAGACCGTCTAGCTCTACCACTTTTTCCATTCGTGTCTTCAAATTTTCGTCTTGTAATATTTAAAATGGTATTATTTGTCAGTTTATTGATCTTGAGAATTGTGGGACGTAAAGTACATAAAATTAGAGCTTTATTTAGTGGTGAGTCGAGATGAATAAGTTGTTATGTATACGGGAAATATAATAGCACGTAGGTACGTATTCTTTTTAAATAACGTCCTCCCTTCAAACGTTTTCTTCACACGTTTTCTTCTCATGTATACTCTCCTCTACTTCCCTTTTTAATTTGGAGTTTACTGTATGTTCCGGAAAAAGGATGTGAGAGAGGGGTAAAGTGTTAGTTTTGGTGAGATGAATTGCTAGGAAAAGAGGGTAGAAAAGAAAGACTGTTTTGAGTAGACGAGACAGGAAGGATAGCCATGTGGTCAAGTTTGAGGTGCTTTATTTTTGATTCTCATACCGATTTTTTTTGCTACATATACAGGAGATGAAGGTTTCCTAATGCCTTGTACCATTGACATTCTTCGCTCCCTGTCCAAGCTGGCTAGCCACGACCGTGGCCTCCCTGATAGCTCTGCTCACGACGCCCCTGACCGCGCCCTCCTCTAGCACCAACAGCCCCCCAATAGTGCACCCACCGGGTGTGCTGACCTTATCCCTCAACACAGCTGGGTGCTCGCCGCCCTCAAGCACCAACCCCGTCGTGCCCCTCATCGTCTGCGCAGCCATCAACTGCGCCTCAGCGCGCGGCAAACCCATGGCGACGGCACCATCGGCCGCTGCTTCGAGGACGAGCGCGAAGAAGGCAGGGCCTGATCCGCACAGTGCGGTGCTGACGTCCATTTGTGCGGGTGGCAACTCGACAACGCGGCCGATGCTTGAGAAGATGAAGCGGACGAGAGAGAGTTGTTGAGGTGCAAGGGGGGGAGTCGTGGTTTGGATCACGCTCATGGATTCACGCACAAACGACGCCGTGTTGGGCATCACCCTCACGACTCTGCACCCGCCCTCCGGCACGCCGCCGTCTGGGTACAGCGCGGCTTCGATCTGGTCTTGCGTCACACCCGCGAGGATGCTGACGAGGATTTTGCCGTGCAGGGCCTCGCGCATGCCCGGTTCTTGCAGTATGGCTTTGAAACCGTGGGGTTTGCACGAGAGGAGGATGATGTCGCCCGAGGAGGCGCCCGTGATGTTATCGTTGGTGAGTGTTTGGAGCGGGAAGTTGTAGTGGCCTAGAGCGGCTTTTACTTTCTCTTCAGCGGGCGCCCAGGTGTCGCAGGCGATGAAGTGCGTGAGGTTGGGAGTATCGGAGGAGGAGGGGGAGGAGGAGATGGCGGACTGGACTTTGGCGGAGGCGAGGGAAGCCATTACACCGCCCATGATTGCGATGCCCATGGTGCCTAGGGAATTCGTTAGTATGTATAACGATTTGGGAAGGGGGGTGGAAGTGAAGTGAGTGGTAGATGTTTGACTTTAAAGGGGGTTGTAATTGTCAATTAGACAGCGTTGTCCTCTTGAACAGTCTTCTCTTTCAATTTAAAGGTCCAATTGGGCTCTCCAAAGCATAGATGTGGTGTTTCCCTCCCCCGAGATTCATCTCGAATGTGTGAAAGCGGGGTTGTTCAGAATGAGAATTAGACATACCAGAGCCCAAGACGGTCAATGTAAGACCCTTTTCTCCTTTGGAATCAGCCATGGCGTTTCAGTATCCCAGGTAACAGTAATTTCGAAGGTATTTTGAAGAAGGAGAAGACAGAGTCACATCGAACGGCTGGAGCGAGTATCGGAGAGGGACGAAGAAGACGACCAAACCCCCCGCCGACGGAAGCCGCCCGCCTCTGATTCGTCCTCGCATACGCGATAGCCGCGTCACCAAACACTGTCTCGACTCCCCAGCTAGAGCTCCAAAGCTCGACGGCAACGGCTCGCAACAAAAGCAACCACCAAGAGCACCACACCTCCTTCCCTCGGTCAATCACTTCCCCCTACATATGTGGTACACTCCCGTCTTCCGCTTCAACCACATCTTCCGCGATCCCACTCAAGACCCCTCATCGTCCACCCCATCCCCTCGCGGCCGCCGCCCCCTCTCTCGCCGAAGCTCGCGCTCTTCAGCCTCTC
The DNA here is from genome assembly GCA_023627715.1 of Periconia sp. R9002. NCBI lineage: Eukaryota > Fungi > Ascomycota > Dothideomycetes > Pleosporales > Periconiaceae > Periconia > Periconia sp. R9002. Next base: position 77,949 of record JAMAHW010000079.1, read on the forward strand.
CCCACGCCTACCTCCGCGCCCTCGCCAATCCAGTTCCTCAGAGTCCCGCAGCCAAAATGGATCCATTCGAAGTCCGCATCCGCTTCTCCTCGCTCCTCTCGCACCTCAGCGCCGCGCACACGTCGCACCAGAAAGCCGCCGTGTTCGCGCTCAAGAACCGCGAGATGGATGAGGACTTACACTCGTGCATCCTCGAGCAGCTCGAGCGCAACAACATGAACAATCGTGCGAATATCATGTTCTTTATCGACGTGCTGTGTGAGATGGCGATTAAGGAGGATGAGGGGGGTGGTGTGGGTTATGTGAGGATGATGCAGAGGGATATCATGAGGGTTGTGGATGCGGTTTGTCCTGCTGATGGGACGGGAGCTGCTAACGTTAGGGTTGTTAGGAAGGTTGGTTGCAATTTTTCGTTTTCTGTCCAATCCTCCCATCTTTTTTCCCTTTTCTCCATGATTCTCCCTTCAACAACCCCCTCCGACATTGCACTCATGTCCACTTACACACCAACCACCTACCGCACAGGTCCTCACCGCCCTCCAACAAAAACAAATCCTCCTCCCCGAAACCCTTTCCGAGCTCGAGGCCGTCCTCAAAGACCGCGACATCGCCGCCACACACCCCTTCACCAGCACGACCACCGGCGACAACGCCTCGGCGACGCCCGCCCGCAACGGCAGCAGCGCCCGCCTCGAGAAACGCCAGATTGAGCAGCGCATCGAGGAGGACCGCGAACGCCATAAACGGCTGCGGGAGAGCATCTGGGCCGTCTCCGGCGAGGGCGGAGAAGAGGCCGAGAAGATGTGGGAGACGGCGAGTGATGTCGCGGAGGATAATTATATGGATGTGGCCGAGGATGTTGAGGAGAAGAGACGGGGGGCTGAAGTTGGTTAAGGAGGCGTGCGAGCGGAGGGATGTAGGTTGGTTTGGTTGGATTATGATTTGGTCTGTTTGCTTCTGAAAAAGGAATTGGGGTTACGCATGCATGGATTTAGGCGTTTTGTAAGATACCATCCAAGGACCAAAAAAGGCGTTGAGTACATAAGTAAGGTACAGAGCAGGTGTGCGTACTTTGGTTCGCTGCTGTCCCCTTACTCCCTCTTTCTATCAAGGTTCTTTTTACGCGCGCACATAATGAATACATCCAAAGAAGAATTTGTTTCCGGTTTCGTATCTGTACAACACGTCAAGACGCCGAAATGCTATATAGTACAGTATAGATATCTCCGCTGCTGATCCAATCCATTCTTACACGCGATTCATTTCCCCCGTTGCCCTCGCTCTCAATCCACCCCAGACACGTCATCCCCTTCTACCCTCTCCCCACATAAAAACATCTAATCCATAGTAACAGTAGCACCGAGACCCTTGAGCGTCTCGACAATCTTCTCAGCATCCTCCTTGGGCACACCCTCCTTCATCATCTTAGGCGCGCTCTCGACGAACTTCTTGCTGTCGACCAAGCTCAGGCCCAGCATGGCTTTGATCTCCTTGATGATCTTGGGCTTGGATCCCGCGTCGAACTTCTCGAGCTTGAGGTTGAAGAGCGTCTTTTCGGCCGCTGCGGGCGCGGCTTCTTCTTCCTCGGCAGGAGCGGCGGCGGCTGCTGGACCGGCGCCACCAGGGCCGGCGACGAAACCGCCCATAGGCATGTCGGGGATGTTGAGGCGGGTCTGTTGAGAGGGAGTTAGTGGTGGGTGGGTACTCCAGGTGTATAAGGGCTGAGGGTTTTGTGAAGGGATATGTTTGTAGTAGGAGTAAATGGGAAATTGAAGTAGGAAAAGCAGAAGAATGGCAATTGAACTCCTTTCCACCCGGATTGAAAGATCTCCGCCGATGATGGCTAAGAGGACCCATCCAATTTAGATCCAAACGTGCCCAAAACAAGACACAAAATTCCACCTAACCACTCAAAACAAAATGTATCTCCATACCTTCAGCGTCGACACCAAATCAGCCGTCTCCAACAGCGTCAATTGACTTATTTGATCCACAATAGTCGCAATCTTGGGGTTCGTAGGCGCCGCAGCTGCGTCGGTCGACTGCCATCTCCGCGATGACTTCTGCTGTGCGAGGGAGGCGGTGGCGGGACGGTACATGGACGCGGAGCGAGCGTTGCAGACGCAGCGCCTCAGGGCGCGAGATGCGGGGGCGGACATGATGGAGCCGTGTGGTGGGAGGGCGATGATGGATGGGGGATATTTCAAAGGTAGTGGATTGATGGCTGCACGTCGTGAGCTTTCGAGAGATTTTGCGGAGCGGGAGTTAGACGGATGCGGTTTGGCGTCGAAAGTTGGGTGGTCTGTGCGCAGGAAATCCATCCAAATTTTTGGAACGAGGCAAATGGTGTACTTTTTTTTTTAACTTCCAATAGACTCTGGACGGCTCGCTGGATTGTTGTTTTCTCTCCGCATGAGAAAACATGAGAGGACTGTTCATAACATAAATATATCACCTGTCCTCCGCGAAATGGAGGTTTCCAATGTTCTCCAGGCCGGTAAAACGGTCTCCTTCGATTCCCTCGCCGACGAAGCCTTGAAATCACGGGCCACCGATGCGCTTTTTGTCCAGTACGAACGCCTCTTCGTTGAAGTGTGCGCGAAATGGATCCAGTCCGGAATCGAAAGCGAGGCGAAAATCGCGGCATTCGGTCGCATTCTCCCTCTTGCGCCTCACATCGCCGAGCACGTGGAACGATTCCTAGCTACAGTCTCTACGTCTTCTATCCTTGGATCGCTGGCCGCGAATGCTCCTGGCAATTCAAATGTGAATTCACCAGATTTCGAGCTTCTTGAAGTTCTATTAGGGACGTTTCGACTTCTAAGTTTTCAATGTCGAGATTTTGCGCGCCATGTACAACCGCTAGCGCTAGAGAAATTGTTCTCTCATTCGAACAGCTGTGTGAGATATCTGGCCGTTCGAATTTACTGTCTCTATGTGCATGCTGCGGACCATGCTACCAAAACACTACTTGAGACTTATGTCGGAGTAGCAGAGATACCGGAGAAGTGGGAAGAGGGCACAATTGATTATCGGTTCTTGTCATTGTGGGAAGAAAAAAGATGGAACCATATCCAGTCTAAGCTGGAGGAAAGCCGAGCTGGAATGACCCAACCGTCTCCAGCATCGGTGCAGCAACAGCTCTCACCATATACCGTGAACATCGCTGACATACTTTTACCGCGACTAGACGGCGCTCCGTCTCACGAAAAGCCATCTGAACTCGTGTCTACACCTACCACTGAGCTCAATTTGTCGCGGATCGCCTCTGCGCTGCTTGATTCTAGCCCCCTTCTTCTCACTGGTCTTGCAGGATCCGGCAAGACATTGTTAACTCGTCACTTTGCATGGCAATTGAACAAGCTTGATTCCATGGTCACACTCCATCTCAACGAACAGAGCGATGCAAAGCTGTTAGTCGGAATGTATGCTACAGGAGCGAAGCCCGGGACCTTTAGCTGGAGGCCTGGTGTTTTGACCACGGCTGTAAAAGAAGGGCGATGGATTTTCATTGAAGATTTGGATCGAGCTCCCAATGAAGTTGTCAGCACGCTGTTGCCGCTGATTGAAAGTGGCGAGCTTCTCATTCCCAACCGGGGCGAGACTGTTCGAGCTGCAAGAGGATTTAGGATTATCGCTACCATGCGCAGTACACTCAACCCTGCTGGGCAGCAAATAATACCTCGCCAAAACATGATTGGGTTGCGCTTCTGGAATTCGGTTACAGTGAATATGCCGGAACTGAGCGAGCTGGAACAAATTATTTTTGTCAAATATCCATCCCTGCAAAAGCACATTGGTGGTATTATGCGAACATATGCTAGGCTTTTGGAACTCTATTCAGATGCAAAGTTCTCGTCCGAAAATGGAACCTCGTTGCGCGCACTCACCCCTCGAGATTTGCTAAAGTGGTGCGATAGGGTAGCTGTACTCTTAGAACAGTCTTCATCTTTCAGCACAGCTCAAATGGACGATATATTCATGGAGGCTTTCGATTGCTTTGCTGGTAGTTTGCGAAGTGAAAAATCGCGTGCTCAGACGATGGCATGCGTAGCTCAAGAGTTGCATATAGACCCTCAGCGGCGCGATCATTTGCTTGAGGGCCGAGAGGTGAAGTTGGACGTCCCCGTAAAAAGTACCAGCTCCGGAACGATCCAGATAGGAAGAGCGAAGCTCTCAAAACATAGGATATCGAAAAGACATACATCAGGAAGACCTTTCTCTACCAACAACTACACTCTACGTTTACTCGAAAAAATTGCGGTAGCAGTCAACCGCCAGGAACCGTTACTTCTAGTGGGTGAAACTGGTACAGGAAAGACAACATGCATACAATATCTTGCGGAACAGCTTGGCCGGAAAATGGTCGCTTTCAATTTGTCACAGCAGAGTGAGAGTGGTGATCTGTTGGGAGGATACAAACCAGTGAACGTAAGAAGTCTAGTCATACCGCTCAAGGATGAGTTCGATGACCTTTTCGATACAACTTTTTCACGCAAAAAGAATCAGCGCTTCATCGAGATGCTCGGAAAGCGCGTGGCAAAAGGAGAATGGAAACGGGTTTGCACCCTCTGGCGTGAAGCACTGAAAATGGTTGACGCTGCGCGCAAAGCTCACGAGTCGCAAACATCCTCGCCAGATCCGGATGGCGGACAACCGAAGAAGAAACGCAAGGTCGATTCACTCCCTGCGAATTTCCCCAAATCTCGGTGGGAGAAGTTCGCCACCGATTTACACAACCTCGAAGCACAATTAGCCAACGGGTCGGAAGCGTTTGCGTTTTCATTTTTGGAGGGCAACATTGTCAAAGCTGTTCGGAATGGCGACTGGGTGCTGCTCGACGAAATCAATTTAGCATCATCAGATACCTTAGAAGCCCTCGCAGACCTCCTTGGTAGCGGGCCAGATGGTACACCGTCAATTCTCCTTACGGAAACTGGGAATGTGGAACGAGTAGTTGCACATCCCGACTTCAGAGTATTTGCCGCCATGAACCCAGCTACCGATGTTGGCAAAAAAGACCTTCCCCCAGGCATCCGGTCTAGGTTCACGGAGCTTTACGTAGAGAGCCCCGACAGTGATAGAAAGAGTCTGCAAAACATCGTCGAGAAATATCTAGCAGGTGGCCAACACGATCCCGCTATCATGAAAATTTCTGCCGATGTGACCAAGCTCTATCTCAAGATACAAGAGCTGGCGAAGGCTAACATGCTTGTTGATGGCGCTGACCAGAAGGCACACTTCAGTCTTCGCACATTGACCCGCACTCTCACTTATGCCAGAGAAATCGCGCCTTCGTGTACTTTGAGACGAGCTCTGTTTGAGGGATTTCACATGAGCTTTCTTACCTTCTTAGGCAGAGCATCCGAAGATCTTGTCGCACCACTCATCAAAGAGATACTGTTCCCCCAGAGAGCCATCCTCAAGGCAGAGTTGGGGAAGCCGCTTCAACAGCCTGCAGATGGCCGTAACTATGTCCGACAGGGCCACTACTGGCTTCGCCAAGGTGCCGCACCTGTGGAAGAGCAACCTCACTATATCATCACTCCCTTCGTCCAACGGAACATGAACAACCTTATTCGAGCGTCGTCAACTCGACGGTATCCCGTACTCATCCAAGGTCCGACTTCCTCCGGAAAGACAAGTATGATTGAGTACCTTGCCAAACGATCCGGGAACACATTTGTGCGCATCAACAATCATGAACACACTGATCTTCAAGAATATCTGGGTTCATATATATCAGGTAATGACGGTAAACTCACATTTCAAGAAGGAATACTAGTTCGGGCTCTCCGTGAGGGCCATTGGATTGTCCTGGACGAGCTGAACCTTGCACCTACCGATGTTCTTGAAGCTCTCAATCGCCTGTTGGACGATAACAGAGAGCTTCTCATCCCCGAAACGCAGGAAGTCGTGCGTCCTCATGAGGATTTTATGCTTTTTGCAACACAAAATCCCGCTGGTCTATACGGAGGTCGAAAAGTTTTGTCGAGGGCATTCCGCAATCGTTTCCTTGAGCTACACTTTGATGACATTCCCGTGGAAGAATTGACTGAAATTTTGCACCGACGCACAATGATACCCGAGTCCTGGTGCAAACGCATCGTTAGCGTATACCAAGAGCTTTCCACTTTGCGTCAAGAGAACAGATTGTTTGAACAAAAAAGCTTTGCTACTTTGCGTGATCTCTTCAGATGGGCGCAACGGAAAGCCGATACTATCCAAGACCTAGCCAACAACGGTTATATGCTCCTGGCAGAGCGTGTGCGCAAAGAAGACGAACGAGTCGCCGTCAAGAAAATCATCGAGGATGTCATGAGCAAGAAAGGACCACGCGTCTCTATCGACGAGGAGACTATGTATAGTGATACCTTCTCGCCGGAGATCAAACTCTGCAAGGAGAAGGCTGGGGTTGACGCTAGCGTGGTATGGACGCGAGCGATGCGTAGACTGTTCGTACTTGTCTCTCACGCCATACGGAACAATGAACCTGTGCTATTGGTCGGAGAAACAGGTTGCGGTAAAACTACCGTGTGCCAAATGTTATCTGATGCCTTTGATAAGCAGCTGCACATTTTAAACGCCCATCAGAACACCGAAACTGGTGATCTTATTGGTGCCCAAAGGCCAATTCGAAATCGAGCCGCCATTGAGGAACTCCTCCATCGCCAGGTTCTGTCGGTTTTCCAAAACCTGCCTCAGCCTCAGGATATTGATGTTTCTACCCTCGAACTACCAGCATTGCTCGATCTATATGACAATCTCGATAAGAGCATACGCAACTTGATACCTCTTGAGCACCAAGAAGAGATACATATGAACAGAGTCAAGTCCGGGGCGTTGTTTGAGTGGGCCGATGGCAGTCTCGTGCATGCCATGAAAACGGGACAATACTTCCTTCTAGATGAAATATCTCTCGCAGATGATTCCGTTCTTGAGCGCTTGAACAGTGTCTTAGAATCATCGCGGACATTGCTATTGGCAGAGAAGGGTCCGGTAGATTCACTCGTTACTGCGAGCGAAGGCTTTCAATTCTTAGCTACAATGAACCCAGGCGGCGACTACGGCAAAAAAGAACTCTCACCTGCACTTCGCAATCGTTTCACTGAGATATGGGTACCCGCGCTCTCGGACGTGGAGGATATACTGCAAATCGTTCGATCGAGGCTTAAGCCCAGCGCCGTTCAGTATGCCGACTCCATCGTCTCATTTTCTCAATGGTTCAATGAGAAATATAACACTTCAGTGGCCTCTTCCATATCCATTCGAGACACGCTCGCATGGGTCACGTTTATCAACAAGTCTGCAAACGACAATTCAGTTTTTGGCATTGTACATGGTGCGGCGATGGTTTTCATCGATACATTGGGGGCCAACCCGGCAGGGCTACTTGCGATTTCCTCTGCCTCAATCGACGAAGAACGAAAGGCATGCGTACAGAAGCTAAGCGAGCTCCTTGGAACTGATGTGAGCCCTCTGTATTTTGGGTCGATCGATGTGTCATCCACTCCCGAGAGCCTTCAGCTGGGTGCATTTTCTATCTCGATGGTCTCCCAGACCTCCCAAGCTGACGTTGGCTTTTCGCTCGAAGCTCCTACTACTCGTTCCAATGCGATGCGTGTAGTACGTGCATTGCAACTGTCAAAACCTATTCTGCTTGAGGGCAATCCTGGTGTCGGTAAAACCACACTCATTACCGCGCTCGCCAAAGCGATTGGAAAACCTCTGACACGTCTCAATTTATCTGAGCAAACTGATTTGATGGATTTGTTCGGATCAGATGTTCCCGTTGAAGGCGGTCAAGCTGGGACGTTTGCATGGCGTGATGCACCATTTCTCAAAGCTATGAAGAATGGCGATTGGGTGCTACTCGATGAGATGAACTTGGCATCCCAGTCGGTGCTGGAAGGTCTGAACGCAGTGCTTGACCATCGCGGTGAAGTATATATCTCTGAGTTAGATCAGACGTTCCATAAACACCCCGACTTCCGTGTTTTCGCTGCCCAAAACCCTCATCATCAAGGTGGCGGTCGAAAGGGACTGCCTGCGTCTTTCGTCAACCGCTTTACTGTCGTCTACGCAGATATCTTCCGTCCCGAGGATCTGCAGCTTATATGCTCTAAGGTCTTTCCTGGTATCTCAGACGATGAAGTGAAGAGACTAATTACCTTCGTCTCGGAACTTGATGATCAAGTCGTCAATCGTCGTGCCTTTGGTCAGCTTGGAGCGCCTTGGGAGTTCAACTTGCGTGATACACTTCGATGGCTTCAGCTCCTTGCTTCGGAGGTGTTCACTGGCTCAGCAAGAGATTTCTTGGACACCATCTTCGCACAACGCTTCCGCTCTGAGGGTGATCGTGCTCGACTCTTAGCTCTTTTCCAAAGCATATATGGGTTGCATCAACCCCGTATGACACTACATCATGATATGAATAGCACGATAGTTCAAGTCGGTCTCGGTTCACTTCCAAGGAACGCATACATCACGAGCGCAGAGATGGTCCCAAGTCTTCGGGTGTCGCAACTTGCTCCTCTTGAGGCACTTATGGTCAGTGTGCGCCAAAACTGGCCAGCCATCCTCGTTGGTCCTCCTGGCTCTGGTAAAACCTCGATTTTGCGCCAGTTAGCCTCTGTGGTTGGAGCGAACCTAATCACATTCTCGATGAACGCCGATATCGATGCTATGGATTTGGTCGGTGGTTACGAACAAGCCGATCCATCACGAGAACTCCATGGTTTTCTGGATAGCCTGGAAGGCTTCGTTCGACGTAAACTTGCTGCAACAAGTAAGGGAGCCACCAGCCTGCTCGAGATATTTCAGTTTCTCAATAACCGATTCGGGCTGTCTATATCTAATCTCCTCCCACTCCTCGAAGCTGCATCGACTGTCGATCAAGATTTCGTTTCCATCCTGCAAGAGCTTCGAGACCATCTACAATCGCCTCAAAGCATTGAAGGGGCAAAATTCCAATGGGTCGACGGTATTCTAATTCAAGCTCTTGAACAAGGAAAATGGCTCGTTCTGGACAACGCAAACCTCTGTAGCAGCGCCGTCCTTGATCGACTAAACTCGCTTCTGGAACCCAACGGCTACCTCAGCATCAACGAGCACTCCACTGCTGATGGCGAAGCAAGAATTGTTAAACCCCACCCAGACTTTCGAATCTTCATGACGATGGATCCGAGGTTCGGTGAGCTGTCGAGAGCTATGCGCAACAGAGCTGTGGAAATTTACCTGCTTCCTCATGCGATCGAGCAGCCTGAACACCAATCCATTGGCCCAATATATCCATTGGAATCGCGTATGTACCGATTTCGCCACATTTGTCGAACTGGGGCGCTTGAAGATGAGAGTTGCATTGATCATCTTGATAATCTTTCACTAAACGATACTGATCTTTTGGCGAGCTTCAAACGTCAAGCAGCAATAGGACTGTGCTCTGCTGGCAGTCCTGTAGAATTCACGCATAGCTGGAGTTCTATAACCCATAATTCCAAGAGTCTCCAAACTCTTGATCAGCATGTTGATTTTCTTTCGGATGTATGGATGGCACCGGCTCAACTATTAGCGAGTCAACTTTCCATCGAGAGTCCCAGCACGGCGCTTCAAACTTACCACCCATTGAACAACGAACTCTATGTTCACCGGAGTCAGTATGGACAAACACTCTCGATGTCATATGCGTCTTTATACGAGTCGTTGCTTGATGTCTTTAAAATGCATATCGCAATCCAAGCTTTACCTTCCAGCCGGCTTGAGCGATGGAAGGAAAAACAGAAACTTCGCTCCTTTCTCGGCGCGTTTTGGAACAGCATGAGCAAGACGATAACGAACTTCATCGCCGATGCAGCCAGCGAACCAACAACTCTTCAGAACATACCTGCCGCCAAGGGTCTTCGTCAACTATTCTGGTCTTTCCACGGCTTAGCTAGCAACTCCGGGTTCGATCGGGCAACATTCCAAACGTACTTGAAGATGCTTAAAGGAGCCACTTCTTCCCTTGGAAAAAGTCCTTCGGCCCATCTGAACGGTCTGGCAACTGCACTATCCAACGAAGTGGCTGTATTTGGCTCCGAAGTTCAACTCACAACTGGTTTGGGTATGGAGAGAATCTGGCGCTACTACAAACCGGTCACGCCAGAATCATTACAGCAGCTCTCCGGCATCCTTGGACTAGAAAGCCTTGCAGATCGATTGGACGCAGTCATGTGGGCATCGAGTCTGAAGCTTGATGAAATGATTCAGATTCGAGAAAGAGTCATGAGTTCGTTGGAGCTTGTACGGACGCAAAATGTCGATGCCCACGAGTTGATTAAGGTAAGTGCGTTTCTTAGTTTGGGAAGAGCGAAATTACTAACATTATCATCAGAATCTTGAGAGCGCTGTCCAAGAACTCGAAAAGAGCACAGGAGAAGAAAACGTGGTAGTCACACCATACTTCGAGGACATCTTTGAAAGTGTATGCCAATTCTTAGATGGAGCTGAAATAATCCACCCTACCAATGATAGATACGTGCCGGAAGTGCCTGGGGTGGCTTTGGTCAGAGCGAAGGCTTCCTTGCTTGCTCGTCGGCCAACCAAGGCGATAGCTGTCAAGAATGAGGACCACAAATCGTCGCTCTTCGTACGACTGCAACGCTACTTGGGCCAGGACAAAAGTGCTAGTCGTGAGCTAGTGCTGAAGGGCAAATTTCACATAGCCACGATCTCCAAATTGTAAGTCATGTGTACTGCATTGAAGTAGGGACAATTTATTGACTTCATCCAGACACGGCGCAGATGAAGTCCAGCTGTTGCAGCTTGATCGCTTCGAGAACGAACTAACTGTCCTCGCACAACAACTGGTGCTAGACTCTACCCGGATAACGCTATACCAACGGAGTGCTTTGCTAGATCATTTCAAGAGATTGCTTTCTGATTTATGCGCCTCCCATTCCGTCGACGTCATTGCTCATGTTGACGACAAATCACTTGATTTCCATCCAGAGGCAGACATATCATCGCTATATCAGAAAATTCTCTTGCCTTTGAAAGAATGTTTTAGACTGCGCGATCACTCCCACAACAGTCCGCAAGCTTGGGTTACCCTGGGGTTGACTGGTTTGGCGCTTTACATTCCTAACTACCCACACGATCCAGCACTCAGGCCAATGATCGAACGGAAACTCTTCAACCAAGAGAAGGAGGAGTTGGTATCGAAACTCGACTCCCTGAAGTCTTTCCAGAATGCTTTCACAGGACAGGACACGAGTTTCCGCATTCGAGAGATTGAACGTATTATCCAACAGATGGGAGATGAACCTCCTGTTCCTGCAATCATTCGACCGGAAACCTCCGAGCTGGATGCGCTTCAGGGTGAATTCTCGAATCTTTTATCGGTCATTAAGCCTCTGACATCCGGTTCCATGAGTATTCAAGAAGCATCTGCTGATGAAACGCTACGACAAAACATTGCACATATCATGCGGAGACTCGAGGATGGATACCGCAGCTATGATGATATCACTGCACCTGCCATTGGTTTTCTAGTCTGCCTCAACATTGGACTTACCTTGTGTTCAGTGGAGCTACAATCTGAAACTGACGTTTCTCGATCTCTCAAATACATAACCCAAAACACTCCATTCTTCGGTCAGCAGTATTCGAAACCGAACTCAGAAGTCCTGGTACAAATCTGTGAAGAGCAGCTGGGACAGAAGCATGCCGTGGATCTTCGATGGCATATGTTACATTACTTTGTGCTGGTCAAGACAATCAATCCCAAGTATCTAAGTTTGGGCAGAGCTCGCCAACTCTTGCACAATGTTTTCTCGTCATTCTACGGCGATTGGAAGACTAAACTGTTACAAGACCAACAAGAGGAGGCTAAGAACACCAGCTTATATACATACCGGGGCGAAGACGAAGACGCGGATGAAGAAGACCCTAGTCTATTCCCCGACTACGAGAAAGAGGAAGAGGATGATCAGCATCAACCACTAGTTTCTTGGACCTCACGAGAGCATGCTATTCGCTTAGCCAACATACACGCCGCGATCTTTTTAGGGGGCAGTAACTCCTCCGATGCTCTTAAGTCCATGTTGGAATGGTGTGCTTCTGAAATGAACCGTGCAGCTGAAGGCGAGGCGCACACCACTCGTTACGAGAATGCATTACCTTCGATCTACCTTGCTATTGGCAAAAAAGCTGATGCGCTGGCCTCCTCCGGAACAGGAAAAGGCTACAATTTTTACTTCGATGCCAACCTCCCCGAAGCCAAGCGCCTCATTGCGCTCATTCATCGCATCCAGGTTCGTTATAGGCAAATCAGATCTGTGTGGCCTGAGCACGCTACTCTATGGGATGTCTTGCGCACTTGCGACGAGGCCCTTGAGTTCCGTCATGTCGATCCTGTCGCCAAGTTCATCACCAAAGCCGAGAAACTGTACGCTTACATGTACGAATGGCAGCGTGTCGCGAGTCGAGAGTTCAGCACTGCTCCACTATTCGATGATTTGACGAAATTGCTAGTTAGCTGGCGACAACTGGAACTCACTACCTGGGCTCGCCTCTTCGAGATTGAAATCGAGAAGTGCCGCGACAATGCTAAGAGCTGGTTTTTCGTCGCGTATGAGACAATCATTGCCGCTGCGGAGTCGATCGAGAATGAGATGGATATGAGGACGCACGCTAAAAACTTGCTTAAGACAATGGAGGGATTCTTTTTGAGTACCACTCTGGGCCAGTACGAACAACGGATTGCACTCCTCCGCCAAATCGAAGAGCATGTTTCAATGCGTTTAGCTGATAATAAAGCACTGGAGCCTATCTGTCTTGCACTTCGAAACTTTATCAAGTATTTTTCCCGTTTGGAGAAACCTGTTCACGATGCGCTTGCTCAGGGACGACAGAAGCTGGAGAAAGATATCAACAATATCATCAAGCTCGCCAGCTGGAAAGATACAAACATCGAAGCCTTGAAACAAAGTGCAAAGACCTCGCATCGGAAATTGTCAAAGCTGGTGCGAAAGTTCAGAGCCGTATTGAACCAGCCGGTTTCAAGTATCGTCAAGGCCGGTTTCTCTGAAGAAAACATCATCTTCTTGGAGCCTCGTATGGAAGATGTATCGTCCGCCGCCAACCCCGAAGCCCTAGAGCTTTGCGCTACAATGATACCCGCCTGGACCGAACGACCAAGTCGTTTCAAAAATCTTGCTGTTACTATATCTATGATGCGCAAGCTCTCTTCACCAAGCAACGAAAGTCTTAATGGTTCCGAATACATTGATAGCTTTATTACCGATCTCGAGACTTCAGTAGTAGAACTTCAAAAGGCTACACCCAAACTCCTTACCGATGACAACAAATCCGAGGTGCAGCATCTCAAGACACAGAAGCGGAAACTTTATGCAGACACTATGAAAGAACTACGGCAAATGGGCATCAAATCCAATCTGAGCAGCGATGTACTGGCTAGACAAGATGAATTATCCACAGTACTCGCCAGCTTGCCTGTTGTGAGTTCTGTGAATGGGCTTGACAACGTCGGGAAAGGAGCCGAGCTATTCTTGCACAAAGCTCTGAACATTATGTCTCAAGTACGAGATCTAGCCAAGGAACATTCTGGTGACTTAACCAACAATGACGTGGTAAAGAGCATTGGCTACATTGAAGGCCTGCTGAATGCGACAATCAAACAGCGAGGCTTGTTGAGCAACGCTACAGCTTCACTTAATCAACTCCAACTACCAGAAAGCTCAATCTCAGCTCTGTGCTCCATCCCCGAACAAAAAGTCGAAAGCGTAGCGGAATCACAGGTGGAAGCCACTACATCTTTGCAGCCAAGCATATCCTGGCTCCGTGCTATGCTCGGCACGGGTGCAGAAATTGTGGCCACGCAAGCCAGGTTAGGCAAGATCAACGAACTTTCCGGGCTTATCCAAGGCATGCGAGATTGGAGTGGACGGTTTCAAACACTGCTAAACGACTTCAATGACCTCCCAACTCTCCCCAAGAACGTATGGTCGGAGGCACACGCTAAACTCGATCAATCGGCGACGAATCAAATCACCGAATTTCGCGAAATGTTCAGCTCGTGGATGCCCCAGTATCCAATTTCGCTGCCTGTGCTCGAACATATATCACCGTTCGTGTTCCACTATCCCCAAGTGCAGGTCAAAGAGTTGTCTCAGACTGCCCGGCTTACGGTCGAGGCACATTCCAAGGAAATTTTTGCTGCGCTTGACATGATACTAGGTTCGGTGCAAGATGTCGAAACTGCACTAAAGGATTTGCCCACTTCGACAGATGACAAGTCGTGGCTGGTCAAAGAAGAGGAAGTTCTGTCTGCGGCCATCAGTTCTCTTCACGCCTCGCAGATCAGCAATGCGGTTCAAAACATCTTGGAAAGGATGCACTATCTGCACGAAGACACAAACCTGCGTACAATCACAGCGATATTCGTCGCTATTCAGCCTGTATTCAACCAATACATTGCATCTCACAGGTTCCTCATTCAACGACTCGATACTCTGCACTGCTCAACAGCGAAACTTCTCCATCGCTTGTCGAAGTCTTTCATCCAGGTTGGCACACAAGGATTCTGTCAACCATCCGACAAGTCAGCAGATGAGCAGCAAGGCCAAGACGAGAAACTCGAATCCGGAACCGGCTTAGGTGAAGGTGAGGGCGCTGAGGACATTTCCAAGGATATTGGGGACGACGAAGATCTCGAGGAGCTTGCGCAAGAACAGAAGGGCGAGCGTGAAGGCAGTATTGAGGATGAGGAAGATGCAGTGGATATGGGCGATCAAGAGATGGAAGGGGAAACTGGCGAGATGGCTGAGAAGGAGGAGGAAGGAAGTGATGACGGTGACGAAGGTGATGATGCACAGAGCGAGGTGGGGAGTGTTGACGACCTTGGTCCCAGCGCGGTTGATGAGAAGATGTGGGATGAAGGTGGACAAGAAGACGATTTGAAGGAGCGAGAAGGAAAAGACGATGTCGGCACTGAAAATCAGGACGAGCAAGTGGCTTCTGAGCAGCAGCAAGAGAAAAAAGGAGAGGATGGTGAAAAGGAAGACAAAGAAAATGAGCAAGAGCAGGAGGATGAGGAGATGGAGGGCGAAGATCAGGAGGAGAACGTTGGCGTTGGTGAGACGGAGAAGATGGATCCTCATGCGAAGGAAGAAGAGACTCTCGATCTTCCTGAAGATCTCAACATGGACGGTGACGATGGTGAGGACAAAGACGATAACCTTGGAGACATGGATATGGAAGACGATCTCCCCGAGGAAGAGCCGGATGCAGACGCTGGTGCTGAGCCCGACACCATCGAGGAGGAAATCGGTCCCGAAAAAGAAGAGGACGAGGAAAAAGAAACGACTGGCCATGTTGAAGACGAGCAAGATCAAGAGATGGACTCGCAGGCTGAAGATGAGGGCCCCAATGAAGAGGACGCTGTGCCGCTCCCGGACCAGGATAATCCTGAAGATGAAAGCCGTGAGACGAAAGATGATGCCGCCGATCCAAATGCTGAAGCCGGTGCTGGCGCTGATGCGAATGAAGAAGCGCACAAAAACCAGAACGAACAAGCTTCTGCAAGTGCCGCGAACCAAGAAGACGGCAACGAGGGCGAATCGTCTGAGAAGCAACAGGAGACAACCGCAGAGGACGGCACTCTAGGTCAAACAGCTCAGCCGGATGCTGGCGGCCATGGGGAACAGCCCGAAGACTCGCCTGAGACTCAGTCTTTCAAGAAACTGGGCGATGTGTTGGAAAAATGGTACAACCAGCAAAAGCAGATTTCAGATGCCCGCGAAAAGGATGAAACCCAGATTCAACAACTAGACAAGGAAGTTGATATGGCAAAAGCGGACTTTGAACATCTCGCGGATGAAGAAACTCAAGCTGATACTCAAGCCCTGGGAACTGCCACCGAGGAGCAGGCTACCGCATTGGACCATGATATGGCAATGGCTGTTGATGAAGAGGAAACGGCGCCCATGCGGCCAGAGGATAACGAAGCAGAGAGTGGGGAACAACAAGACGTCGATATGGAGGATGCGGCACCACCGCCACAGGATCAAGAACCACCACCGCAATCGACAACCGAAGGCCAACCTCAAACCTTCATTGGCGAGCAAAACCGTAACTCCCGCGAAGAGGACGACACCATGGAAGACGCGGTCCCTGATTCTGATTCCATGTCTGAAACCTCATCCCTCGCCGAGGTAGACACTCAGCTTGAACTAACGCACCTTGACGTCTCCGAAGCCCCGACGCCCGAACAAGCCCGCGCAATCTGGCAATCCCACGAATCCAGCACGCACTCCCTCTCCCTCCAGCTTACCGAGTCCCTCCGCCTTATCCTCGCCCCAACCCTCGCGACCAAGTTGCGCGGCGATTTCCGTACAGGCAAACGCCTCAACCTCAAACGCATCATCCCGTACATCGCGTCCGGTTACAAACGCGACAAGATCTGGCTCCGTCGCAGCATGCCCAGTAAACGCAGCTACCAAGTTCTTATCGCCCTCGACGACTCGCGAAGTATGCGCGACGGCGGGGCTGTAGAGATGGGTCTCAAAACGCTCACACTCGTCACGCGGTCGCTCGCTATGCTCGAAGTCGGCGAGGTCAGTGTCGTCGGGTTCGGCGAGGGCGTCAACGTCGCGCACGACTTCGACAAACCCTTCACCAGCGAAGCAGGCGTCAACGTATTCTCACAATTTGGCTTCGCGGCACGCAAGACGGATGTAAGGGGTTTAGTGGAAAGGAGTTTGCAACTGTTCAGTGAGGCAAGGGCGAGAGGGAACAGTGCAGGTGAAGATCTGTGGCAGTTGATGCTGGTGGTCAGCGACGGAATCTGCGATTCCCATGGCGAGATTCAGAGGCTTGTGAGGAAGGCTCGAGAGGAGCGCGTCATGATCGTTTTCGTCATCATCGATTCGTCTTCTTCATCAAGTACGCCGACTCCGGCTACGCAGCAACAGCAGGGCTCCATGCAAGATGAGGGATCGAAAGAGAAGGAGAGGACGTCGATTATGGATCTTACGTCTGTTGATATCTCCCCAGAGGGGAAGATTGTGAAGTGGAAGTATATGGAGAGGTTCCCGTTCAGGTATTACCTTGTGGTAAGGGATGTCAGAGAGTTGCCAGGTGTGTTGGCGGCGGCTTTGAGGCAGTGGTTTGGAGAGGTTGCTGGGAGTGCTTGAGGGTATTGATTTCGTTGTTCCCGGCGTTACATGATTTGCTGCTTTTGGGAAGGCGTTTGTTTGGGCTGTAGAAAAATTATCCGGTTGATTACATATAGAAAAGTTTACTTTGGTTTTTTGAAGAATTGTTATCGATCGTGTGAGAATTTGGGATAAATCCATCGTGCATGTAACACAGTTAAATTTTTGAGAAACGGAGATACTTGACGATTTCCCGTGTCTTCGCGGTACACTCAACAAGAATCTCCAAATTAGGCTGTGCAGCGCGGATAGAAGTGTACCACGGTCTATTGTAGTACATGCGATATTGTTGGGACTCATTATGAAATACAATAACGAGTCGTCGCAGAGTAAATTGGGACTCATTATATAACAGAGTTTTGGTCCTATATTTCTTACAGTCTAGGCTTTAGTGCAGGCAGTTCAAAGATTGATGATGCCGCCAATGTCTGGCAAATGGGCTGCACTGCACCTGGGCATTTGAAGCATGAATGGGTCACCTAGCATTCGAAAAATCCAGTGCATCTCGACAAAGCGGAAAACCAAGGCATTTTTACAAATTTTCGAGCTTCTGTTCTATCGTCATTTATCGCATCAATCAATTCCTACTCCACGTATGATCAGTAACCAATCATATCTGTTACCTTCGGAGGATCTAGTTGCTTTCCTATTTAGGCAGATGCTAAACTGACCACGCCCTATGTCAGATACAAAAACCGCAAACCCGTCTTTCTCATTCTACTTTCTTTCTCTCTCTTTTCTCATGGCTTCAATCGAGTTACAGGAACGCCACGGCGTTTCCAACATTGGTCACGGCCAGCAGACGGCGGATTCAACTTCCACCAAGGAACCCAGCATTACCAGTCCCCCGCCTCCTCCTACACAGAAATATCCTGGTGGAGCCAGGCTTACTATATTGACTATCGGCATCATCACCAGCATTTTCCTTGCGGCTTTGGATTCCACCATCGTCACCACCGCGATTCCAGCCATCACTTCGGAATTCGGCACGATTTCTAATATTGCGTGGTATGGAGCTGGTTACGGATGCACTCAAACTGCGTTTCAGTCCGGTATGCATCCTTTCGCACCTCAATCGCAAAATTACTAACGAACATAGCATGGGGAAAGGCATATAAGTATTTTCCACTAAAGACGGCGTTTCTCTTGGCGGTTGCTATATTTGAAGCTGGCAACGTCATTTGCGCCGTTGCTACCAGCAGTGATGTGCTCGTCTTAGGGAGAGTGGTGGCAGGGCTCGGTGGCGGCGGTGTAATGACTGGCGCGTTCACTATGGTCGCTTTAAGCGTGCCAGAAAAATACAGGGCTGCCTACATGGGAGTTTCCGGTGTGACTTTTAGCACGGCTTCTGTAGTCGGACCACTGATGGGAGGTGCATTGACTGACGGGATCGGATGGAGATGGTGTTTTTGGTAGGCTTTTTGCTCTCGGCGAATAATTTCCAGGACTGACAGCTTTTCAGGGTCAGCCTACCATTCGGTGCTTTGGCAGCAGTAATCATCGGCTTTGCTTTCCGGTCACCTGTTCGTCCAGAAGACGGCACTATCAAGGAACGTATTCTTCATCTAGACCTTCAGGGTGGAACACTTATCGCTGGATTCTTGTGCTGCTTTGTGTATGCCATGCACTGGGGAGGAACACACCCCTGGGCATCACCAAGTGTTATTGGAACCCTTTTCGGCTTCTGCGCTCTATTCATCGCGTTTATCGCCAACGAGTGGTGGATGGGTGACAAAGCCATGGTTCAAGGCCGATTTCTGAAGAACAGAGATATCCTGTCCAACTTGTGGTTTTCCTTCTTCATTGCAGGCCTGTTTTTCCCACTTTTGTACACGCTCCCGGTGCAGTTCCAGTCCGTGGATGGCGCGTCCGCTTCTCAAAGCGGTATTAGGTTGATCCCACTCGTCTTGGGTGTCTCGGTTTTTACCTTGGTCGCCAATGCAGTCCTAACATACTGGCGTCACTACAAACCGTTCTTGGTGTCGGGATCTATCCTGGGCACCGTGGGCGCGATTTGTATTTACAGTATGGACGCGCAGCCCTCGACTGCAACCTGGGTAGGCTTCGAAATCTTGACCGCTGTCGGCGTCGGGCTTGGCCTTCAAGTTCCCATATTGTCCAATCAGTCGAGAGTGGGTATGAATGATATCGCAGCAATCACCGCTCTCTCGCTGTTTGCCGAGAACTGCGGTACTACTTTGTTCGTCGCAAGTGGCGAGGCGGCATTCACCAAGTCATTGATTGAGAGCTTGGCTAAGAATATCCCAAGCCTAGATCCAGAGGCTGTTCTGAATGCTGGCGCAACACAACTTCGACACGTTTTTAGGGGGTTAGAGTTGGAGGGTGTGCTCCAGAGTTATTTGGATGGAAGTAAGGACAGCCACATACTACCTGTGGTCTGTGGAGCCATTGCGTTTTTGATCTCGGGTAGTAACGCGAGTGGAGAGTTTGTTAGATGGATCCAAAGAAGGTGGAGGAAAGGGGCGGAGTGAGGAGTGCTAGGAAGGAGACTCAGACCCGTCTTTGCCAAACCTCGGATTTGGTAGAACTAGATCAAGCCACCAATGCTACTGAACTTCATGGTATAAATCAGGTAAAATATTGTCACAAAATGGCCTATGCGAATAAAAATGAAACATAGAAACATAGAAAAACATCTAAATAGCTAAAACCCATAACATCCATTATTCATATCCCCTCACACCCATTCCCCACCTACGCAACCCCTCTCATTCGATCCCATCCCACTCTACAAAGTCCCATCACCAATACACCTCCTCAACGGAAAATCATCGCCCGTGCAAAGCGAGATAACCCCATCAACCCACGCCAACCCACTGAAATCCTTCGGCGTAAAGCTATCCGCCTGATAACTTGTGCTCTGTCCCTCCTCTCCAATTTTGCCCTCGAAAACCACACCAGTCTCCCTATGCGTCCAGGGATTAGAAACGAACGCACCGTACTTGCCCTCGGGAACAACAGCCTGGAAGGATTGCGTCTGGCTCGACGTCCACGTCGTATCGTAGCGGATATTCAATGATGCGGACAGGAAATCCTTGATGAGCGTAAAGTCTACGCCGGATTGGACCGAAATGGTGTTGCCGATCGTGAAGCCCGAAGTCACGGACAGGGTGGTGGGGTTCCCTTTTGTGACCGCTGACATGGCGACGTCCCAGCCTAGGAACGTCTGCGGTGGACCCGGGACAATGAGCTTGACCGGGTCGTCGTTACCCCTGCGCGAGAGGACGGCGCCCGTGGTGTTTTCTGAGGTTTCGGGGGCTGCTGGGCCGTGGAAGTCGGAGGAGAGGTAGGCGGGCTTGGGCGGCATGGTTTTGTTGGCGCGGAGTTCTTGGATGAGTTGGAGATCATCGCGCTTCATCAATGTGTAGTAGCCAGAGCGGCTGTATAGAATGACGTCGTCGGCACCGATCGTGATGGGTGCGGCCGGCGCGGCAAAAGCGACAGACGCTGTGGTAAGGAGAGTGAGGAGGGTGGAGGTATGCATTTTGTTGGGAATCTGCGTCGGATGGTAGGGACGTAAGTTTTTGAGAAATTAGATCTTGGATGGAATAGAAAGGTAGCTTCAAGCGAATGACTGTATTTGAAGTTGATATCAAACCAAACGGAAGAAACGAATGACAAAGTCTCAAAAGTATGGTGAGGAGACAAAAGTAGGACCTTCGGAGAACGATCTCACAATTTATATTGTACTATCGACTTAAAGACAGCAACAGTAGATCGCAGTGACGCCAACGCTATCTGAAACATTGTAAAAAGAATACCAAGACAAAACACCAACACTTTAGCGGTCTACTATTTCGCCGAGATTGGATAGAAATGCAACATCCTGGGCCCTACTCCAGCTGCATCTCTTTACTCTTTGTGTCCACGAGCCCACTATTTGCGTCCCTGCACTACAATTTGACAGAAAATATGAGGCATACCCTTGTCCATCTCCTGTCTCATGTATGATTCGGTAAACACGTTCCCCCTCTCCGACAGCCAAGCTTCGGTCCGACTCCGCTTCACTTGTCCGATCGCCTAGATTCTACTGATTACATACTGTTTTGTTGGAATGAGGATTTTCAGGCATTTCCCACATTTCGTTTGTGGTTATGCAAGCTATTTAGTCGCTCGGGTTTCTTCTTTCGGTATGTCGGAGGTTAGCACGTGGCTATGTAGTAGAGGGAAGGGAATATATAGCTAAAAGAGGCAGAGATTCAATCGAGGAGATCCGTTTATCTACTAAATCAAATGTCTTTGACATATTCAACAATCATAAAGGGAGAGCAGACAGTGATAACTCAAAGCGATAATGCAGCATCCATTTTATGTGTTCACTACAGATCAAGGCGACGACTTTCTTTTTCGCGAAAAGAAAGGCTCTATCAACACTACCACTAAATCTCTATCGATTTACTACATACTACCGAATTACCGAGCGCTTTAACAGACAATTCCCAAGCCCGACAGCAGCCTTGGCATCAATTTTTTGTCAGACTGTATCCGTAACTCGAGCGCCGGTCCTACTCGTCTAACACGCCGAAGGAATGCGTGAAAGCTCCGCGGGGTTCGGAAAATGGACATACCTAACATTTAAGTATGTGTAGATCAAACGGAACAAAATGTATAGGCTTGGCAAAGATTATGCCATCACTGCTTGTATAATTTTAGTATGCTCACCAACTACTACTGGATCAGCTGATATCGTAAAGATCAATTGATCTCAGAGCATCACAATAATCATACCAATTTCAAAAGATAAATACCATTTTCCGTACTCACAAAACTTTCCTCATAACTAGTTTGCAGTATAATTCCCGAAAAGAACTATATACTAAAAAACATCCCCCACCACCAATCAGCGTAGTCACCACCTTCCCCAACTTCCCCAAATCCACCCCCGATCACATACGAAAAAAAAAACCACATCCCCTACCCAAACTTTTCCAAATTTCTACCCTCAAAACAATTCCCCCTCCCCCGTTTCACCATCGAGCACCCACACGAACCAGCTTCCCTTACAAAAAAAAACCACCGCATTACCACCGACAATACCACCGAAATGAACCGCATCCCTCTCCAAGGATGATGCATTCATGCCACTCACTTCCTAATGCTCCTTCAATGACGCGCGAACGAAAACAGAAACGAAACTGTCATCGATCCTACGCTAACTTCACCACATGCTCAGTACCAGTAGTATACCACTCATACACGATGTTCACCTCTACATACATACATAAGTACACTCCACTCCCTCACTCCACTCCCTCACTCACTCACACCCACGTTCATTCCAGTCCACTCTTTACCTAATCACCCAACACAACGCACCACATTCTTTTCATACTACATCCACATCCACGTTCGTTACCACACACAAACACACACATACACTCATTACAATGCGCTCCTCAACCACCTCCCTCCTCACCCTCCTCCTCACCCCCCTAACCAACGCCGCCCTCCACACAAACGGCATATGCTTCACCACCATCGGCGGCCAAGCCGTCTACAGCGAAGACATCACGACCAAGGCGTGCGGGAACTATCTGATGCGGAATACGGGGGGTGAGCAGTGGGATACGTGTCCGGATTGTAAGATTGTAAGTCTTTACTCGTGGAGAGAAAAGGGAGGGTGTATTTTTGGGTTGGGTGCTAATAAGGGAATAGGTTAAAACGGGACCATTGAACCATTGCAATTCGGAAGGGTGGCATATCGGAGGCGATGAGTGGACGTATTACTGCGAGTTGAATGGGGGGAGTCCTATGACTGGTTAAGGAGTTGGAGGTGATGGAAGGATTGTTTGAGATGAGTGTGCGTGGGAGGTTACGATACAGGGGAGGATAGATCACGATCAGCTTCTTTATCTTGAGGAAAGGAAGAAATCTACCACGACCGAACATTGCGTCTAGAAACGAATAAAGTTTGAGCTTTAACCACGACTGTCTATGTTAATCCTCCGACTTCTCAACGACCCAGATGTCGTCTTTGTCTTGTTTAATCGCATCCTGCACCATCCCAAACAGCAACTGCATAACCGACGACGCGACACTCCCTTTCACCATTTCCTTGTTGAGCGTGTGGTGTCTGAAGAACGTCCCATTGCAATCCGACGCGATGCGGCCTTCGTATTTTGCTGCCATGCCCGGGTACGACATTGCGTCGTCGCACGGTATCGTCTGAAAAACCCCTCAATATCAATAACATGAAAAAGGGTATGCAGATTTTCGAGGATGTGGAAAAAGAGAGAAATTGGTGGACTTACGACGATGTTATCCCCATCCGGATTAAACTCATACCTCACAAACTCACTAAACGCCCTCTGCTCATGACTCCACTCCCCCTTCCACCGTCCACACCCCTCCCACCTCCCCTCCTCAGGACAATCCCTCCACGCCTCCAACATCTCACTCGTATATGGTAAATCCTGCACCACCACAAGCCCCGTATTGAGCACCTGCACGCCCTTCCCGTCGACGGATTTGGGCGCGTCGGACGGGGAGGAGCCGAGTTCGGTGACGTCCCAGGGCATCGCGATGGAGGTGTGCTTTGTGATGCCCCACCGGTTGAAGAGCCATTCGAGGGGGAGGTCCGGATGGGTTATGCTGACGTCGGCGTCGAGGGTTACGATGTGCGTGTAGGCGTGGGTGGAGAGGAGGGTGTGGAGGGTCGAGGGGAGGATCCAGGTTGGGTGGTAGGTGGGGGGCGGGTGGGTGGTGTAGAGGGTGTAGGAGTAGTTGTGGATTTGTGCTGGGGTGGTGTGTGTTAGTGAGCGTGTGGGTGTCGTGATAGATGTTGGGTTTCCTTTCTCCTGCTTGCGACTCGGGTGGTCTCGTGGAATACGTTAAACGTACCGTACAAATAATGATCAAACACCGCATTCGACACCAAATCGCCCCTACTCTGAAAATCATTCCCATCATAATCTATCCTCTTCTCACCCAAAATTTGGTTTTTCCCGTCGGGAACGCGCGTATCGATGTCGACGATCAGAATCTGTCATTTTCCCCATCAATCAATCAAACATCCACCATCCCCCCCTCCCCCAAAAAAACACACCTAAACATGACTTACCTTCCTACCCAACTTTTCTTTCCACACTACATTTTCCAAAGGAATCTCCGAAATTTTTCCATCAGGCGCGCGATACGGCGCCGACAAATTCGCATGCAGGGTCGGGGCGAAGAATTCTTGGATACGGGTCTGGAGGGGTTTTTGTTTTTGTGGTGGTTGTGGGTGAGGTCGGATTTTGCTATTTGTCCTAATATCCTTTCATCAACAACTCTCACACTACATACAAGTTTTTGTGGGATGGAGGAGGAAAGAAGCTTACTTGGCAAGCGCAACCCTCATCCCCGACGCCATGATTTCCTTGAAACGACTCATGCCATTTTTTGGACTTGGAGATGGAGGAGTTGGGTCTGAGGTTTCGTGGGTGGGTGGATTGGGAGTGGTGGGGGTGAGGGTGGAGGAGGTGTGCCAGTCGTGCACTTTGGACCCGGCGTTGAGAGAGTTTACGGCGAAGAGGACGAGAAAACATAATCCTACGACGACGATGAGGACGCGGGGGGTGGGGAGGAGCATTGTTTTTTTTTCTTTCTTTTATCTCGAGGATAACGGGGAGGTAGGAAGAAGAAGAGATTGAGTATATTGATACGAGCGAGAGATGTGGTTGGAAGAGGCGCAGTGCGTGTCGAGTGTGTCTACGCTTCTCTGGCATTTTCCCTCCCTTCCGTAGCCTTGAATACATTCCACATCATCTAGCCAGATAGGGCGGGTGAGACCCTAGGAATTTGATAGCACAACGCACCCTGTCCCCTTGCCTCGTCGATCCCGTGCAAAAAGGCTATCTGTCATATAACTCTCTACCGTCATCGTGCAACTGATTCTTCTGTCAGTCCTGTAAAGGTTTACGCCTGGAGAATGTTAACCGTGAGAAGGTGAATATGTAGGTGTGGAGATTTTCATATGCGGGCAAGGTATTCTATCCATGGTGCTGGGTGTATACGACATGTAGACAGGTATGTATTGAGTATACATGGGGGAACTCGAGATAGTTCAACAGATATATGAGGAGAGTTATCTTAATTGAGCAATTATTTGATTCTGTACATACGTACATGTACGTGAATGGTCAGGACATGTAGTCTGGCCAGTTGACAGATAGCCCACAGGCCAAGACCGTCCACGTGACGCGTTCGTGGTAGGTACCGTTGACATCTGTACGACATCAATTCGATAGCAACGAACCACGGCGCCCTTATTTCCATCCGAGGCCCAAAGTTCCATACAGCAAGTCAAATCTAGAATAATACAGGACAAGTAATCCTTGTTCGTTAAATGAAGTAACAACCCATGGTTTATTTCTTCTAAAGTGCTATGTTCCATCTAATTCTCTCATGCAAGAACGCGCATGTGTACTCTAAAGGACACACACGCGTGTATCCAGCTGTGTAATCGCTCACCCTCTGAACCGACGCCAGCTCTATGCACCGCCGTGATGCAATGTATGAAATGAAATATACATGTACGGAAGTTCTAGGATATCGAATGAAAATAAGAAAGACGAAATGCGTCAGGAATGCCTATACACCCAATGCACCCTATGTAAACAGGCCTTGAAAAGAAAATGCGGTATCCTAGGAAAAAAACGTGTCCTCGTGCACAATGTAAACTAATTGGGAAATGGGTAAAGGAAGGAGATGAGCCGCGTCTTTGAATCGACTAGATGAAGCAGAAAAACCCTGAACGATGCTTCTTCTCGTTTTCTTCCAGTTCTTTGATGTACTTGACGAAAGTCTTCTTATGTATCTACAATACCGTTTGTTAGTATCAACGCGTCACAGATGACAACGCGTAGAAGAGATTACGTACCATGCCAGCATATTTCCCATCCTTCAACACACAGATGTAGCGAAGACCTAGTTTGACAAAGCATTCATAGACCAGGTCCATTGGCGAGTGGACATCAAGCGCCACAGGTGCAGGATCGATGAAAGGTGTGAAATCACTATCATCAATGTTCTCTGCGTTTTCGAGATCTTCTCCGATGTGCTCGCGCCCGGCAGCCCATTCTACATGCGGTGACATTAGACAAAGGGTGTTCTCTTCGTCTTGAAGTCGATCCAGAGCGAATTGAAGATCGGGGAGTGGAATCAGACCAACGAGAAGGCCGTGCTTGACAATTGCCAAACCACCATCGATTTCTCCCGTCAAATGAAGATACTCCTGCTTGGCTCTCAACTCGGAAGCGGGGATGAGTGCTGATTCAGAAATATCGATTATACGCTCTGGTCGACTGCGAAGTGTGATGTCGCCGAGAGTAGAAGTGAAAACAGGTCGAACCTTGTTGTCAAGGAACGGGTAAGAGTTCATGTCCGTCAGCAAATCGTAGATGCTCAGCGGCTCTATTGCGTCGGCTACCCACTTCGCGACCAGAATGCCTAGCGAGAACGGGAGCACGTGGTCCAGACTGCCGGTGAGCTCGAAAAGAATAACCGCTAGGGTGACAGTCAAGCGTGTGACGCCAGTCATTGTGGCACCGGCTGCGACCATAGCATACACACCAGGCACTACACATGACCCAGGCGGACCTGTCGGGTCACAGCTTCCGAAAAGGCCTGTGCTAGAAAATCGTAAAGCAAAAAGCTGAACTGTATGTCCAACCATACGGCCAGCTAGACCGCCGACCACCATGGAAGGTACGTAAATGCCAGCAGGAACCTTGATGCCAAAAGTAATGACCGTAAGACCAGCTTTAATGACAAAAGCTACAAGCAAAATCCACAATACATTGGGGATGTTTTCCCTCGTAGGGCATAGTCCATCCCCGTTTTCCGTGAAGGTATCGCAGGGGCTGGCCAATTCGAATAGCAGTTCCGCTACAGGAAGTTTTGTATACCTGTTCCAGAAACTGGTGAGGCCAGTGACGAGTGCGACCAGGAAAACTTCCAGCAACGGATGCTTTTTAATGATTGGGATTCGTCGGAAAGTGCGCGCCCAGAAGCGGGAAGCTTTGATGAAAAGAGCGCCCAGAATGCCACCCAATGCTCCCGTGAAGATGAATGCGATCAATTCAAAGAATTTCCAGTCAATGAGGTACCGGACCTCGAACAACACGATTTTGTTGTTTCCATAAGGATTCAAGAATTTGAGCGAGAGTGCCGAGGCCTATAAAAGGTCAGTAGACTGGAAGTCAAGAGCAGCATACTATTACTTACAATGCAGCAGAAGAAAGTACGGAAAAGGGTTTTCGATGGGAAGTAGTAGCTGACCTCCTCCAAGCTGAAGAGCACGCCACTAATGGGAGCGCCGAAAGCTACGGCCACACCGCTAGCGGCACTGGCACTGAGGATCTCTCTTCGCTTTGCGTCGTTGGCACTGTATTTGGAAAATATACGACAAGAGATGTTGCCAATGGCGGTAGCAATGTGTACATATGGGCCTTCTTTGCCAAGACTCAGACCGGATGCCACGCTGAGAATCAAACCAAGAGTTTTGATAACTAATGTGCGCACACCCAAATATCCGTGAAGGACAAATCCGCTCAAAATGACTTTGACCTCGGCTACGCCACTGCCAGCTGCGGAATAGAAGACCATGGGAGGACGAACCGGTGACTCGTTTAGGCGTGCCTGTGTATTTAGAGGTTGTTTGTTGTCGTCATCATCATCATCTTCATGGTGCTCTGACGTTTGGATCTCGGCGCCTAGGTTCTCATCCAAAGTCGAAATAGAGACGGCAGACGGGACCACTGTCTTCGTAGCCAGGGTGAGGAGGCAGGAGGCCATAGATAATAGGACGACAGAGAATACGAAGGCAGCGAATTGCGTCTGCACCATGTCCAGCCGGTCATTGCGGATGACACGCGACCAGTGTAGCCAATCATCACAGATGGAAGCACCCTGACAGCACGTCTTTTTGCTCCAATACCAGGATGTGGTACAGTATCCCTGCTTCCAATCGTACAAAGTGTTCTCCGTGATGTTCACGAAATAGGCTACGATGGCGGTCAGAATGCCGATGATGGCGACCAGTATCCAGCCCTGTGCACCGTCAAACCATGCCTCTACTCTGCCTCGGAAGTCTTTGCGGTTCCTCAGAGCCTTGACCCGAAACGCATCGTTGATACTATCGCGGACCCAATCGGTCGACGTGAACTGGTCGTACCACACGCGGTGATCCTGGAATAGGGAGGCCTTGGAGGCCTGCATGCTGTTCTCCAGCGACCGTTCACCCAGAGCATTTACCAGGCGCTGGCTAAAGGAGTTACGCCGACTGTGGTGACGCAGACGCATGCTGGCAGGCGGCCGGCGCGGGGTGCCCGGCACCGTGGGCGGCACAGTGCCTGGGACACTTGTATAGGAGCGCGAGTGGTATGCATTGCCTAGGAGACTTGATCTTTCGGTGGGGTTGTGTCTGGTCAGGTCGTTATCGGAGGCTCGGGCTCGCCGTATATTGCGAAAGGTAAGGGTGGGAGAGGTCGGAGTGACGGTGTCACGCTGTTCCTGTTCCTCCAAGTGGGCAGTGTCGGTGGGGTCGAGGCTGGCATCATCGTGATCGGCCGCGTCGACGCTGTGGTAAGAGATGACGGATTTGGGCATGGCGGCGGGGGTGGGGGTCGGAGGAGAGGGAAGGGGAGGAGGGGAGGGCGGAGGATGGAGAGAGGGCAGGCGGAAGTGGATCAGACGGACCAAAAAGTATGGGGAAGCTGGGGAATTAGTATCCAAGGCAGGCAGAGGTCATGCTGGGACCCTCGAGGTTGTAGGGGTAGGTCATATGAGGGTGTAACGCCGACGACTACCAAGGAGTGAGTTGGAGGGTGGCTTGGCGGCCTGAAGTGGGACTCGACTCGTGCGTTGGTGGTGGTGGTGGTCGATCTATCAACAAAGAAAGCGAGCGACGAGCTTCCAGGTGGATTCCAATGTTGGAAGCAGGCGGGTGCAGTCGAGTTAATCTAGGTGGAGGTCGGACTGCACCGGCAAAGTACATGCGTGTAGAATGGATATCAGACAAGCTTGAGGTAGAGACTGGGGGCGCATGATGCGATGTTGGAGGGCGACGATGTGTTTCCACGAGACATCGTTACCGTACCAGTTTGGACGAAAGGCACTACGTAGACGGTCGGTACCCCTGCATTCGGCTTCGCATGGCGCGCACGCGTTCTGAAAAAACTGACCTAGTCCTAAACCTCTCTAAACCACCACCACTCAACGCGTCCTATCAATGGGACGTGAAGCATTTAGCGCACTAGACTACATATACACGTCTTTCCTACCTCTCATTAAATTATCGCATCCTTCACCCTTTTCACTCTTTTTCCAGTCGCTCTTTTGTTTTGTTTACCTATCGATTTTTCGTTGATCAAGTAATTCCATTTTCCTGTGCCCGCCATCATTCACAATGCCACCTACTCGAACAGCCAAGAAGAACACCACGGGTGCGTCAACTTTGGCTGCATTTGGTTTCACACGCGTTTCCTCTCCAGCGAAACCGGGAGCTGTCGTTAAACCATTGTCCTCACACTCATCTCAATCGTCTATCGAGGAACAGTCTGCAGCTTCTTCTCAAAAGACGGCTTCGCAAACAGTGAAAAAGGAGGCTTCAAATGTTAAAATGGAGAGAGAGATGAGATGAGATTTAGATAGTTTATAGCACCATAGTACTAAGGGCTATCTCTACCCATACTAAAAGGAGGATTATATATTGAACACCTAAGAACGGAAAACAAAAAGGACAGCACGAAAATGGAGAGCACAGTGGCTAAAACCGAGTCTGCAGAAGCCTCAATGCCAGCTTCTGCTGCACCAACCCCACCTCGGAAGAAAAAGTTGCCAAAACCCGTTGAAAAGGGCATCAGATCAGCCGAGTTCCATGATGAAAGACGTGATTGGGTCGACAAGTACCATTTGCAGATAGGAACCTCGACTCCAGACATCACCTTCAAGTATAATTTCAAAATGACCGAGTAAGTGATGCGACCCTGCTTCGATGATGGTAAGTACACTATTCTGACAATGGCGGCAGCGAACACATCGAGGACATTCTATCACTCGGCTCGAAAGTCACCGAGAAGGTATGGAATTTCTTCTTTATTTCCGATGACGTGAGTTACACTGCGCGTAGTGAAATGTGTAGTGTCACCGAAAATGCACTCGTGCGCCTTGCCAAAGCATGCCCAAACCTCCGAAAAGTTACTTTTCAACATTGCTCTATTCACAACGATGCGGCTGTTGCGTTCCTGAAATATTGCCCTGGTATCACACACTATGAGGTCTTGGATTCTTTCTCGTGGAAAGCTTTGGGAGAAATCGAAAACCATCCCGAATGGGCGCCCAAGCTCAAAAAGTTAAGGGTGCGTTTTCGACCCAGCTCATGGAGCGTGTGTAAAACTGTGGTTGACCTCGAAAGCAGATCTCTAATGGCATTTGCCCTGAGGTGAGGGCGATGAGCAAAACACGACCCACGTTGGCGGTTCAACTAGTGGGTAGAACTCAGATCAAGAAATATGGTGATTGGGAATATGAGGTTTGGCATGACGAATACAGGAACGGACGCAAGAAAGCTCCATGGAGCGGCAGCATGTATTGATTTTCTTTGCGGTTTTGGCGTTACTCTTGGTCCCGAATGAATATGTATTAGTATGTAAAAGGTATCAAAGTAAATAAATAACCCCGTATAACTACGGTCCCGTCATTTTGGTCATTCGTCACGGCCACCGGCCTGTCTGATGTCACGCACACAGGCAGGGTCCAACCTTTCTATGCCGCGGCGGCCGCCGACTAGGCTCGAGTCGGGCAGATGGGTTCGGCATCGGGTGCGTCACTGCCCAATCATCCGCCAGCTATTAGCCGTAATTATCGTGTATGTAGCTCTCGCTCGCACTTCTTTCTTTTGAATGGGAGAGCAAGAAAGCTTACATACATACACAGTTCAAAACATCCCAGGGACACCACCGCAGGATCGAATACGTTGTCGAAAACGAGACAAAATAAATCCACGGCTTGATTTTCGGATTTCTTGGTGCCGTTGTGTCGAGCATTCATCCAGTCGGTATCGCCATGGTAAGTAAAGCGAGGGGTGCGATCCCCGATCTCGCTTGTAGTCGTCTATGCAGTGACGGGAATGTGTATACCAACCCGTCCATGTAGCCATACGACAACATCTTCCTCTTTGGGGACTCTATTACCCAGGACTCTTTCAATCAGGAGCGCGGCTCCGGCTTCTCTGCCGCCTTACAGCACGGTATGTATCGCCTGCCTTGCCATGTTGATGCACCAACAGACGCCTAATCCACCACCAGCATACATTCGACGGCTTGATGTCGTAAATCGTGGCTTCAGGTAACAGGACGACTCTTTCTTTCAGCTGCATTTTCCTTCGCATACCTATTATAGACTAACTTGGTAATTACAGCGGATACAACAGTCGCCAGGCGCTCGAAGTCCTGCCTCACATCATCCCCGCACCCCACGAATCCCAAATCCGACTACTAGTAAGAACATTCTCGAACCATGAAAAACCCCGCATCGAAACCGTAGACTGATCTGCTTCAAGGCCGTCTTTTTCGGCGCAAACGATGCATCGGTTCCCAGAGAGGAGAACAACCAGCATGTGCCGCTCGACGAGTACCGAGACAACCTCGCCAAAATCATCCAGCATCCTCAAGTCGCCGCCCACAACCCCAGGATTGTTCTCGTTGCGCCTCCTCCTATCAACGAGCACTTGCAATGGAACTCTGACAAGAACAATGGCCTAAAGTCTGTCTCTCGAAAAGCTCCCATGACCAAAAGCTATGCAGATGCCGCCGTTCAAGTTGCCGAGAACCTAGGAGTCCCCGTAGTCAATTTGTGGAAGGCTTTCATGGCCAAGGCCGGTTTGGATTTGTCTACCTGGAAAGAGGGCGATTCCATTCCAGGCTCCCTGGACACAGCGCCGAACGATGCCCTGGTTGAATTG
Organism: Periconia sp. R9002; assembly: GCA_023627715.1. NCBI lineage: Eukaryota > Fungi > Ascomycota > Dothideomycetes > Pleosporales > Periconiaceae > Periconia > Periconia sp. R9002. The sequence continues at coordinate 110,130 of JAMAHW010000079.1, forward strand.
ATGTACGATGGTATGTTCACCTTGATAAACCCCTTGACCCGGGCTCGGCTCACCAATTACAGGCCTGCACTTCAATCCTGCGGGCTACGACATCATGTTTGACGAGCTGATCAAGGTCATCGGCGATAACTGGCCGGATCTTTTGCCTGAGAATCTACCCACCGTTCTCCCTGTGTGGAACGACGCTGCGGGTTGGGAGAAGTGGAGGTCAGAGATCCAGAAAGCGTGAGTGGCGTTGTTGTCTACCACACTCCATACTATTTGACCTTACAAAGTATGGAGGACTCGGGATATGATGCGCCGTAGTACATATGCAGGCTCAACTTCTCATAATTCTCGGCTTGGTGGGGTAAGTACATGTGTAGTTCACTGTTCACATGTACATGCTGCCCAGGTCATTATCTTCGATTCAGCTTTGTCTACAAAATTATCATGCAGAATCTACGGAAATTACTTATTCGTTTTTTTGATGGTAAGAAATCGTCAACCAATACTGCATACCTACGTACATATCGAAGACATAATTTTTGCTCATTCGTAGTAATTACAGGACGGCAGGAGACATAGCGGTGGCTTCCCCGAGGGTCGATGGTGGATGGCACCACGACGCTAGTGCTAGCCCCCTTGGACGAGGTGGTTAACCGTTAGCTCACCAACTTCATGAATCGTTCCTTTAATCTCCACCATTCTCCAAACCTCCCCAACATGATCCCACCTACTCTGTAGACTTGTTCAAATTCTACCCGTGACAAACTCTCCCCCTATCTGACTCACAGAAACCACTCATCGCCCCGGTGACTGTGTGGCGACATCTCCAGGCTCCAGCGCTGAACTCGCGTTTATATCTACCCCACTGAACCGCAACGGAACTGAGACACCAACGACTGGCTTCGCGTCTTCATACCTTCGGTTGATTCTTTTCCTTCCATTGGGCCTTTCGTGCTTTTGCCAATCGGACATTTTCGTCAATTTCTCGCCTGCGTCGTTTTCTACCCGCTGGACTGCACACGCCCCGAACGCTCCCCCACTCCCGAAATCCTCACCGCAACACTAGCACATACCACCGCGTTCCGCATTCGCACTGAAACCATATAATATTAGGAGAGGTACGACAGAAGACATATACAGCTGTGGGAGAATTTGAGGAAGCTGAAGGCGCGGCGAGAGCCAGGTTCGGCGACGTTGGATTGCGGAGGAGGAAGGAGCGAGTCGCAGACTTCGAAGCAAGGGATGCGCGACTTCGGGAATGGATCCTGAGAGCGTTGCCTTCCAGCCCCGCGACGATTTCTGGCGAATTCAGAACGAGATGCTCCGCGTCCAGCAGACTCAATCAGAACTGACTGATCGTCTAAATCGTCTGGAACGGCGCCATGAGGATGATTCGCGCCTGAAGAACGTCTGGGGCACTGCATCGCCTTTCCCTTCAGTGCTGGGCGGCACCCCACAACAAGGTGCGTTTCCTTACTTCCGAGCTGGGCTTGAATTGAAAACGGGAGAACAATGTTGATTTGTTACAGTCCCGTTGCAGCAGCCAACGGCCGAACACTTCTCCAGCTTCGATGATGCCCCGACTAACCTCATCGGAAACCTGCAGCTCGACGCCGATGATGAGCCACGTCGCATCGGAACCACTTCGCGTGCCAATAGCGTCCGTTTCGATGAGACGGCTGATTATGGCCGCTGGGCCCACGCCTCGCGGTCATCTCTGGACCTGATTCCACGCACGGGTAGCGGGATGGGCGGGCATGCTATGAGCGAGCGTAGTTATTCACACAAATCTATCGGTGGTCAGAGTTCAACAGGTCACTCTGTGCACTCTGCGACTTCTGGACGCGCGAATAGCTTGACAGGATATGGGTCGGGCAGCGCTATAGAGCCGCCTGGCTTAGCTCCTGGGCTATTCATTCTAGGTTCCGTACCCGCCATCATTCGTTGCTGGCTGACGACTGTTTTCAAGCATGATACTATGTTATATGCGGCTGTGTGCAGCGGTTCCTACGCTTCGTATCTTGACATTCGGCTCATTGAGCGGCTCGGTTTTCAGGACGAGGTTACTCGAAGTGATGATGGAACACGTAGGATCAAGATACCCATCTATTTCCCCGAAGCCATCCCTGTTTCGTCATCTTCACATTCTAGCAGTCCTGCGCCTCAGCTCCCCTCCTTAACTGTGACCTTCACGGTGGTTGATAACCCAGATCTGGGGGACAACAAATCCATCCAAATCTTCCTAGGCAGCGATATGATGCGCGCACACAACGCTGACATTTTGTTCTCATCCAATCAGCTGACCCTGTATGATGATGATCAAAGTAAGATGCGAATTCCTCTTGTTCGCCCGGAGGATGAGCGAACCTTCAACTCTTTATACGTTGGAGGTGGAGCCCGCATGACTGCTCTTCGGCAATCTCACGGAGAAGCGACGGAGCAGTCGGGATCTGGCTTGTTGAAGCCCGCTACCACGGAGGATGATGCTGATTCCCGACATGATATGGAGCGTTCCATGGACAACTCCTCCAGATTGAACAGTGCTTCTGCCCCTGACTCGGAGGATGGATCGTCTGGGCGACCGAGTCTTGAGCAACGCCCTAGTCTTGTATTACGATCCGCTTCTGCAACCAAGGATTTGCAAGACTCCAGTCAAACTAGCACAACCACTCGATCGGCACCCTCGCCGGCCATCTGGAGCAACTGGCGACGTGAGACGGAGCGGTCCAGTTCGGTGGATGCTGCGAACGGATCGAGCTCGACGTATCAACGGCGAGATACGGGGATAAAAGTGCTGAAGAAACCAGGTACTCGTATTTCTTCGACCAGCGTCTCCCAAAACTCGCCGGTCACTGGACAGTCCCGGTTTTTCGATGATGGGAAAAGAAGGGAAAGTAATGTGAGTGAGACGGAAAGCAACGGACCGACCCTGAAGAGGGCCGTGTCTGGGGAAAAGGCGAAGGAAAACGGGTCATCGACATCGAAGGCCCCGACGTCGAATCCGGTGGGTGGAGCTTCGGCATTTGCTTGGTTGAATTCGAAGGGCATCAAGTGAAGGTACCAGACATGTGCCTTTGGGATCAGGATCCTGGGTCTTTTAGCTGTTAAAAGGATATCTCAGACATGCTCAATAAACAACTGCCTACATGCGTACAAGGTACTAGGACGCCGACCCATGTTGATTGAGCAAATCACGTGGGACTGGGCTGCATGTGAGTGGAATTCTGGCGCATATAATTTCCCAAATCAGGCTTAGTGCGTGTGCAGTATGATGGATAGCCGCCGCCGCAACGCGGGCGGAAGAAACTTTTTTTTTCTTTTTTTTTGTCCCTTGCGGAGGGGTCAGCCCTGTAACAACTCAAAAATAGATATCTACGAGGGCGGTTATTCGGCTGTGTTACACACAATACCTAGTTATCGGTAGGTGGCATGCATGCAGCGGTGTTTGCGGACTGTTTGTTTGGAGAGAAGTGTTTCTTTCATCTTTCCTTGTTTCCCCACTCCACGGAGCAGCTCACTTTCGTCATCTGGTGACCAGATTCATAGGGTTTGCGATTGTCCATGAACTTGAAATACAGTAAATGGACAATTTGACGATGGAAGCATCGTCAGGGTGAGAGAAGGTTCTATGCCAAGCGGGCGGGCTGCGTGGGTTGCTCGCTAGTTTTGCACTCCCCACGGTGCCGGTGACGGTGGTGACGGTGGTATGTAGACGCCCCCATGTACTTGGCCAGCTCCAACCTTTTTAGCAACACAATAAGACAGGTCAATTCGACTGTAAATCCACTGTGGTGAAAACAATCACATCTATTTTATAGAGTGAGGGTGAGAGAAACAGAGTGCTCTACCTAAGAGCGAGGAGAGCAGGTGTAGTACATAGGGACCTCCCTGTACCTGCTGCCGCTACCTTACCAGCTTGGCTACTCCTACCTAGCACCAGGTACCTTGCCTTTCTCTGCCTTTGCCTCTTCGACTTTTCACATTATTCACACCGCCTTCCTCGCCGGCGCCTCGTATATCCATACTCCACCCACCCGCAAGTCTTTCCTGTTGCTGCTGCACGGCCAACAGACTGGCTCACGCATTTTCGGGTCGGCTTCCTCTTTATTGTTCCGCCTCAGCCCGCAATTCGCCTGTCCCACGCCCGTCGTCTGCCTGGCCCTGAAGCCCAGGTAGACTCTCCAGCTTCACCACGGCCTCAACAAAGAAGCGGAAGATTGCCCCCCAAACCGATATCCCTTCCCACCATCAGCACCCCCCACAGCATAACAATCTCCCGCCGAATGAGGGGACTGGCGTAGCCCCACGCTCCTCCCCGCTACCACAACCACCACCCTCATCAACCTCGACCACCACAACCCTGCCTGCTTCCGCCTCCCCTCCGCGCTTCCTCCCTCCCCACATGCACGACGAGGTTTACGACGCTAGTTCCGAATCCACAAACACCTTCTCCAGAGAGCCCGCCACCGCTGCGAGCTCCCCCAGCGAGGCCTACGCTCACTTGACCCTGGACGGTGAGCCTATGGCCGCCGAGGCAGACCCTACGCGTTCCTCCGATCATAAGCCCCATATCCGCGCGTCGTCTCCTGCGAAGCGTCTGCACTCCGACATGGACGACAGTCCCATGGACATCGACGCTCAGTCTTCCGCCCGCCGCAACAGCGGCCAGTCAAGCCCCCGCGCTACCAAGTCGGTTTCAACTCCTCAACGAAGTTTGCGGGCCACGTCTGTCGAAATGGCCGATGCCACTTCTAACGGAAGTTCCGAATCTACCTCGCTTTCCAACGTGGAATCCACGGCAACCAGTCTGTCCACTACACCGTCGTCCGATCTACCTAGCCTCGAAGAGCAGGTGAACAAGGTTCTTGCTCTGTCGAGGAAACCGCTCAAGGATGGTCAGGTGGGCTACATCGTGTCTCATTCGTGGTTGGAGCGCGTGTGGGCCCGGACACCACAATATGCTGACAAGCAACGCGAGTTCAGCAAAACGGCTACGGAAGGTGCCATTGGACCTGTGGATAATTCCAACTTGGTTGATCCAGGTATGTTTGCGCTAGATCAACTACTGATATCGTGTATTAATTATGATTAGCAGTGCTTGCTGAAGACCTGGCTGACCAGCAAGGCGACGATTTCATTTCCCTCCGTCCCAATCTTACCCTTGAGCAAGATTTCGAAGTGCTTCCCGAAGAAGCTTGGAATCATATTGTCGCATGGTACGGTGTCAAAGAAGGGACTCCCGTCATCAAACGTTATGCTCACGACACCTCTCCTGATGAATTTACGACCAATATCCAATATGAACTCAACCCCCCCGTTTTCACCATCCGCAAAGTCCGAAGGCATGTTCCATCAACGCACCAACCTTCCAAAAAACTGGTTGCAAGTCGAAGCGACAACTTTGTCGAGTTTATGAAAGCTGCAAAGCGGGCAGCAGGTATAGACGTTAATCACACCATTCGGATATGGAGGATACTCAACACTCCTACGGCTACAGACGAGCCGGCGCAGCAGCCGTCCGGCATCCTGACCCCTGAGGCTTCACCCCCACGCACTCTGCCTCCAACTCCGGCAAATCCACCGCTTATTATTGACGCCGCGTCCCTAGCAAGTTTGGAAATAGGCACACAACGGGAAGAGGTCACTGGTAAAGACGAGAAAGCAAACGAGGTCTTTAACGATGATTTGAATCTTTCTGGGGCAGGCTTAGCCGAAGATCAGGTCCTCGTTTTAGAAGAGCAGGGCGAAAATGGAAACTATATCACAGATACTCTAGTGAAAGCCGCGGCCAAGTCTAATGCATCAGAAAGTAAAGCTGTCGTAAAAGCCACCAAGAGCGCCACGAACAGTGGCAGGAGTACTCCTGCACCTTCCGGGGCGATGACACGAGGACGCACTAGAAGTGGCAGAACCCGAGGCACTGCAGGTCTTACCAATCTGGGGAATACCTGCTACATGAATTCTGCACTCCAATGTATTCGCAGTGTAGAGGAGTTGGCTGTGTATTTCCTGTCCGGCAAGTATAAGAGGGAAATCAACACCGATAACCCCCTTGGTCATAATGGAAATATTGCCAAGGCGTATGCCGGCTTGATGGCTGCGATATACGATGAAAACGGGACCTCTTCTTTCGCGCCCAAGAATTTCAAAAATACGCTCGGCCGCGCTCAACCAATCTTCTCTGGCTATGGGCAACAAGATTCTCAGGAATTCCTTAGTTTTTTGGTCGATGGTCTCCACGAGGACTTGAACAGGATCCACAAAAAGCCTTATACCGAAAACCCTGAGTCCGATGACAACACCCACCGGGATCCCGAAGCTATCAAGGCCTTAGGTGAGAAATTCCGTGCCATTCATCGCGCCCGCAACGATTCCGTGGCCATGGATCTTTTTAATGGCTTCTATAAAAACACAATGGTTTGCCCAGACTGCGAGAAGGTCAGCATTACCTTTGATCCATTCAGTTTGGTGACTCTCCAGCTTCCAGTCGAGCAAACTTGGCAACACACTGTCCGCTTTGTTCCCTGGCGTGGGAGGATGTGGGATGTTCAAGTGGACATTGATAAGCACGCTTCTATCAAAGCGCTCAAAGAATATGTGGGGAAACGTTTTGGCGTAGACGCAAATCGGATCATGGCTTCCGAAGTCTACAGCCACAAGTATTACAAGCACTTTGAGGATTCGGCTTTGGTCTCCGAAATCCAACAACGCGATGACATCGTTCTATATGAGCTTGACGGCATCCCTACCAACTGGCCTCCGCCAAAAAGCAAGAAAAAGAAGAGTTATATGACTTACACTAGCAGCTTGTATGGCCATGATTCCCACGAAGACATTCCCGAGGTGTCCAACGCTGCTCATGACAACGTCCTTATCCCCATCTTACACCGAACGCCAAGCTCGAATTCATCATACCGAACATGGAATATGAGCTTGTGGCCGTCGTTCATTCTTGTTAACCGCGAGGAGGCAAAAGATTACGACAGCATTTTCAAGAAAGTTCTTACCAAAGTTGGACAAATGACGTCGCGCGATATCTTCACGGAAATCACTGACCACTCGCTGACAAATTCTCGTACCGGCTCAGATGTCGTTGTGACCACCGAGGAAGATGCATCACCCAATGGCGATGCTCGCGTCCAAGATGGATCCATCGATGGTGAAGACAATATGGTAGAGGTAACGATGACAGACCCAGCGGAAACACCGCAAAATCCCTCTTCAGATCCAGATGACCTCCCAGAGGTTCTTCGCCCGGGCACTTTTATACCGCCAGAGTTCCACCAATTGTTCAGCATGAACCACTCGCGCGCTGCTAACGAATATATTCCCACTGGTTGGAGTTCAGTCGACGCAAACAAGAATTTCGAGGCAATATCCAAACGAGTGCGCGTTGCCTCTTCTAGAGGTTCATCGATGCATTCGTTAGATGATGCTAGCAACTCAGTGTCCAGCGATGAGGACGATGCTCCTCAATTTTCTGCCGACGCTCAAGCTTCGATCGAAGCAGCCACTCAAAGCAGCGATGAGGACGAAAATATCATGCAACCTTCGATAGAGACAAACAACTTCTCCCGCAACGGGCGCCAGAGGCCCAAGAACAAGAAGTTGTCCAAACATGAGAAGAAGCTCCTACGCAACAAGAACCGCAAAACGTACAGCAAGAAGGGCAAAGGCAGTTTGGCGCAGCCCACGAAATCGTATGAGGAACCAGAGGATGAGGATGACGAGCGACTCATCAAAATGGGCGAAGCCATCGTTCTCGACTGGACCGCAGAGGCATTTGAGGGTCTCTTTGAGGGTGTCAACACTGATGACTCGCGTGGCATGGAGACTACAAAGTTCATTGAGTTGCTGGAAGACGAAGAGTTGAAGGCAAAGAAAGCCCGACGGATAGCTCGCCGTAAGAACGGCATCACGCTTGACGAATGTTTCGCAGAGACATCGAAGAGCGAAGTCCTGTCGGAAGATAATGCCTGGTATTGCAGTCGGTGCAAAGAGCTACGCCGTGCTACCAAAACATTAGAAATCTGGACCGCGCCTGACATTCTTGTCGTACATTTGAAGCGTTTCAGCTCCCATCGAGCTTTCAGAGACAAGGTCGATGCGCTAGTCGATTTCCCCATGGAAGGCTTGGACTTGACAGGCAAGGTTGGCTTGCCGGAGGACAAGGAACTCATTTACGATCTGTTCGCTGTCGACAATCATTATGGAGGGCTCGGTGGAGGTCATTATACCGCTTTCGCGAAGAACTTCTTCGATCAACAGTGGTATGAATATAATGGTACGTTCTCCTTCTCATACTTCATCACCGCTGTATCTCATTCTAACTCAATATTTCAGACTCGAGCGTCTCCAAATGCGGCCGAAGCGTCGTGACAACAGCGGCCTACCTTCTCTTCTACCGTCGCCGTTCAGCCGGCCCTTTAGGCCCTCCAGCCCTTCAGGAGATTGTCAGCAAGTGGCGCGACCCCGACATGACGGACGGCGACGAGGAAAACGACGGAGCAAGCTCGCGTAACGACTCGCCGGCGGGAAACGGCTTGCGCCTCGACGCCTCGTCCCGCAATGGGTCGTCGAGCGCTTTCGCAGCGGGAGCCGGAGCCCTGCGCGGGGGTGGTTCGGGCGGAGTCGGGAGCCTAGCTCTGAGCGGAGCCGCAGCCGCGACTCCGGGCGTTGACGATGAGGAACTCGACCCTCCGCCTTACGACGAGGGCTTCTCGGAACCCACCCTCCACGAGGTGTACGCACCCTTGCACAACGCGACGCACTCGACGTGGAACTTTGCCAGCCTCACGGACGACACGCCCTTGCAGGCCGATGATGGCGACGACGCTGCGAGCGACCAGGTCAATGCCGGCGATGATGAGTCGTTGGAGGATCGCATGCAGGACTTTGACAACGATCGCGAGGAGTTTGTCATGAGTGCCGACTATGAGGGTGGTGGAGGGCATGGAGGTGCGACTACGCCTTTGTTGGCGGGTAGTGGTGAGCAGGACGATAGCGACGTGGCTGAGATTAGAGTATAAGAGATGGGGAGGGGGGTTGTATATGTTTGCATGGGATTGAGGGAAGGATAGAGTCAATGAGTCAATGAAACCCTCAGCGTCGAGGAGGGGGACGCGGTGAAAAGGAATCCGCTTACCAGAGGTTTTTTTTTTCCAATGAGCCATCATTGTTTTGTCTTTTTTTTTAGTCCGGTTTCCGGGGTTTCTTCAACGGGGTTATGGGTTTCCATCGTCTTTTTCTCTCTCCCACTACGTATTTTTTTTCTTCTTCCATCGTGACGATCGATAAAGATTCATGAGTGAAGCTAGGCTGGCATAAAAGAATAAAAGAAAGCAAGAAAGAAAGAAAGAAAGAGCATTCTGTTATATAATATGTATACGGTGTAACGAGGGATTTTAAAAAAAAAAGAATGGGAGAAATTACAATGAGAAAAATGTGAGCTTTTTTTTGTATTTCGTTTTAACCATCGTTGTTAAAAGGACAAAAAGGGAAAAAAAGAAAAAAAGAAAAAAAAAAAAAAAGATTGCAAGTGTGTGTGAGAAACGTCACGTCACGTCACATCACTCACATAATAGGATTGCATTTTTTTTATTTTTTTATTTTTTACAAAGGAAACAAACGAACGAACGGGAGGGGGGGAGGGTTTCGATAGAAGTGAAATCCTCCTCCTCCTGGGTTCCCTCGCATCCCATGTTTATGTAGGAATCGGTCGAGTGAAGTGAAATGTGTGTGCGTTTTGTTTGATGGTCTGACGGAATTGGGAGGTTGGTAGGTAGGTTAGTATAAGGAAGTAAAGGGTGAGGGGACGGGGGAAGAAGGTTTGGATAGGTGGGTGGGTAGGTACGAGTTGGGGGATATGTAGACAGAAAGGCAGAATACAGAGGGGCGTGGATGGGGTTTAGAGGGGTTTTTTTTGGATGAGGTACATGTGTCACGTTCTTCTTTTGATGAAAATTTTCGTTTGATTGGATTATGTGTGTGAAAGAAAGAAACGAGATTCCATATATGCCATTTTTTTTTTCATGATTTGTATACCTAGCTAGCTAGCTATACCATACCATCCACACGATTCAATGAGATTGCCTAAGCTAACCCACCTGTCCCATCTCGTCCAAAGACTCACTTACCCTCTTCACTACTCAAACCCAACAACCCACCCATCCCCCACCACCCCACCCCTCGCATCCACGCCGCCCCAAAAAACAACCTTCCTCTTCTCCGCACTCAGCACGTCCGCCGCGAACCTCGATCGCGGGCCAGGATGTAATTTCCCTTCTTTAACCTCCTCATCGCCCTCCACCTTCCCTCCTTCGTCCTTCCCGGTACTACTAACCAGATCCCTCACCTTCGCCGCCGCATTTTCCACCTTCTTTGTGATGGAGGAGGAAGGCTGAATCGGGTCCGAGGGCACGACGATGTCGACTTCGGCCCACGACCACGTCCCGCTCGAGGCGCCGACACTGGTGCGGAGTGTGTCTTTTAGGTGGGCGGGTTTGAGGGGGTTGGTGAGTGCGGGTGCTGTCGCTGCTGCTGCTGCGTTATCGGACGGGAAGGGGTTTTGTAGGAGTGGGGAAGAGGGGAGCTGGAGCGCCCATGTGTCGCTCCATTGTGTGGGCGGTGGTTCGTCGTCTGAGGTTGTGGTCGGGGGAGGAGGCGTGTCGCGGGCACCGAGGAGGTAGACGAGGTAGTTTCTTCCGTAGCCTGTGGTGATGGGGACTAAGGCGCCGTCGCGACGGGCGCGCGGGCCTGGGGCGAGGGGGTTTGTGGGGAAGGTTAGGGTTGTCCATTTTGTTTTTGTTGAATTCCCGTCATCGGTGGTGGATACAGCGCTCTTGTCTGCGGGAGATGTAGCGGAGACTGGGAGGATATGAAGGGAGCTGCTCATCGGGTCCTCGGATGAGATAAGGTACAAGTGACTGTCTGTGAGTGCGGCGTTCGTGGGCGAGGCAAGTGCTGGCGGGTTCGGGAGAGCGTGCCAGGTAGAAGTAGGGACGTCGAAGCGCCACAGATCGGAGGAGACGCGACCGTCCTCTGTGGTACCGCCGTAGAGGAACAGAGCTTTCTCGTCTTTGGCAGTGGACGACGAGGATGGGGATGCAAAGAGGCGTGCGCCGACACGCGGTCCTGGTGCGGTTTCTGACGAGCTGCTGCTGAGCTGGCTCCATGTTTTGGTCCATGGGTCGTACAGCCAGATCCTTGAGTTCTCATCGAGGGGCGATCCAGAAGCATCTGCCCCACCGTAGATGGCGACTTGAGAGTTGAAGGCGCAGGCGGCGTGCTGTGTCCGTGGACCTGGGACGTTGCCGTCAGTTGAGGAGGCGGAGGGAAGGGCTGGAATGAGTTGGTATTCTGCCTCGTGGTGGTAGTTTTTTTCCTTGTCGGAACGCAGGTTGATTATGTGGATGTCGTTTGTGGCGACTTCCCCTGTGGAGGTGGTGCCACCGAAGATGTAGACTTTGTTGTCGATGATGGTGATGCTGTGGTGCGAGCGTGTGAGGGACCGTCTACTTGAGACATTAGATTTTGTTCGTGGTATCTATACTTGCGAAAGGTGTGAAGAAACTTTACCGATTCAAATCTTCATCATCTGCGGTGGCTATACGCGTGAAGGTCGCTTTGAGAGGTTGGGTGGGTTTGGTTAGGATGTAACCAGCCGTTCCAACTTGCGCAGTCGTCGAGATGACTTGCTCGGCAGCCAATGCGATGCCCGCGCCTGCTGCTACTTCTGCCATGATTTTAATGCGTTTCCGTGTGAAGGAAGGACTTGGTTGAATAAGTGTACGGTGATGCTGCGGGGATTAGGTTAAGTAGTACTTTTGCGTGAGATTCCAGACCACTCATGCAACCGATGACGTCAGATGTGTGAGATGCTTTGAGTATCCGATAAAGCTTCTGAGTCTGTCCCGGCGAACACTCCAAAAACTGAATCACCAATTCAGTAAGACTTGGTATATCGGTATTGTCGGTGGGCGTAGGCTCGGGGCTCTTGGTGGATGCGATTCAGACGCGGTGAATGCGATGGCACGCGACCACTCCGAGCTAATGCAGGTACTCGTTCTGAACACAATTTCCGATTGGGCATTCGAAATGACGTTCATCTGGTACATGCGGGTACCTATGTATGTACTACAGTGCAACACACGAACATATTTTTATCACGTCAATTAAGGCAGTAAGACTTTTGGAAGAGAGAATTAATTCCTTCATTTTCCCTGTGTTACATGATTCATGCCAGTTCCATAACTCCAGACCCATGCAAACCGTTTGCATTGAAATGCATCTTGATGTTGAGAACAATCCCCGCCGAAACCGTAAATCGTGTTTCCATCGACCTCAAACTTTTTCGAAGATACCCGAGACAGTGTCTGTAAATCAAGCAAGCTAACAGAGCACCGCAGAGAATGCCGACTTATTTGTGAGCAGCACCCTCCTGGCTCTTTCCAGAGTCGGAGGAAGAAGTTGACTTGGGGCGAGAAGCTTCAGCATCGCGAAGCTTCATAGACTTCAGCATCATGCGGCGGGTGAAGAAGACAGTGCCGATGATGGTGATGATCAAAAGCGCAGCCATGAAGGAAGCGCAGATGACCAGGTTGTTGGCAACCTCGTAGTGCTCGGTGTTGGAGTCACGAGCAACCAGCTTGTCTGGAAAAGGGAGTATAGTTAGTATATGTTGAGAATGTTCTTTCGATGCAGTATCCAAAGACCAGGATGACATGTCAAGTGCGTTGGTGTTGTTTGGTAGAGGGTTAACTTACGAGTAGAGGCAACAGCGACACCGTGCTGGAATTGATCGAAGGTGACGGTGCAGACATCGTCCTCCCACTTGCCCTTGTAGGCGCTGCAGAGGGCCTCGTTGACAACGACGTAGCAACCGCCTTCTTGCTCACGCCAGGTACCGCCGTGGGCGGTGCACTCGTCGGGCTTGATGCCGTAGACCTTGCCGTCGAACATGTAAGGGCCGGCCCTAAGAGTGGTTCATATTAGCAGATGCTTCAAAGATTGATTCAATATATATAGCAAAATGACAAACGAAATAAGCAAGAGAGTCTCGTACGGGACGTGGGCGACTTTGTCCGTCGCGTTCTGGTCCTTGACGGCTTTGCGGAAATCGCAATCGATGTCTCCCTCGAGGCAAGAGAAGACGTGACCCATCTTGCAAGAAGGCGTAGTTTGTAGTGGAAAGAAGAGGATTGAAGAAGTATAAAGAGAGCGTTTGGTATTGAACAAAGTTGGAGAGGCGTTTTTGTAGGTGGGTTGGTGGTTTGTGGGTGGGGTGATTGCCTTTAAGTAGGTTGCGGTGAGAGAGGGTGACCAAAGCAGGCACGTGCGTTTGCTCTTTTGGCAACCGCGACGCACGACAAGGCAAGAGCGTCGTGCAGACAATCTTAGTCCTTATCACCGACTATCGCCGGCTTTTTTCGACCAGTTGACGTGAACGGTCTGCTCCCAGCGAAGACCACGGTCAATCACCCCAGCTGCGTTGGACGCAACGCCACTGCCCTTGCCTTTATACTCCGCTTCACTCAAGACCGCGTGCGAGTACAGTAGAGAAAGAACTCGGATTGAAAAATAGATAGGATTGGACTTACTCGAAAGCGATGCTTTCAGCATCAGCAACGTTGATCAGTCGGCCATGTGGTGCCTCTGACTTCCATTTTCCATCCTCCTTGACCCAAAAGCAGCCAAATGGAACCATACTCAAAATGCAGGTGTACTTGTTCCCCATTGTAAATGTCTTGGAAGAAGTCTAATCGAAAATGTATGATACAGTCTGAAGGGTATGTGCAAAAGAGTGCAGGTTGGCCGTGTAAGTGTGGGTAGATGTCGATGAATTGGTTGAAGCCGTCTACCTGACGGGGGGAGGGCACTTATATATACCCTACCCTACTGCCTAAACCAGTGAACAAACACACGTTCTGGAGCATATGGCCAATGCCAACTACGAGCAGGTATAACCAAACGGACTCCTCCAATCATCGGTCTGCGTGACTCGAACGAGGTGTGGTTCTTTCACTGACTAGATAAACCTTCCCGATGCCCCCTTTCACCCTCACCTCGTTCGACGTATCAAGTAATGGTTGAGAACACACGTGGTATGGTATCTCAGATCTCAACCTTCACCCTTCGACCAGCATGTATCACTTCGCATCTGAATACGCACGACCCATCTATCTTCAAGGATCGAACCAGGTAAAGGTATCTAGCGCAGGAGAGGTCGAAGCAATCTTCCAGATGAACTTCAGCAAATTACATCTACAGAAACCAACAATCAAGAGATATCCGGATTTTGATTCGACGTGAACTTGATCAGGTACCGACACTCCTTCCCAATTCACGTGTAAAGTTCCGTGCATCAATCACTACCTCCGAACATTCTTTCCACTACCCAACACCCTAGCATCGTAGTTTCTTTCTCACACACACAACCACACGCGACCTTTACCTCACTGGTCGTTGAGGCGGCGATGGAAACATTGGTCATGATGGGAACATGTCATCACGCTTGTTTGCAGCGGATCGCATCGGTATAATCAATCTTTTTATAGCCGAAGGACCAGAGCATGCGTCGCTATAACACCGTCATCGGGACATTCCGGAAGGAAGGACAGAACGTTCTTCTACTCTTGAAGATTCTGTAGATCGTTGGATAATCACAATCATCACTTAAGGCACGCATCACAAAATGGACCGCCAGAACTTCACCCCATCCGACTCCGTGTCATACGTTTGGCAAGGCCTATCCCTCCCCGCCTCAGCACTCTCCTCTCTAAACCTCGTCGAAGACGGCGAATTCCTTCCTTCATCATTTAAAGTAGATCATCTCGCCCAAGTATCCATCGCACTCTCTGCCCTTGCCGCTTCTCTCTTCTACTCCACGAGGAACAAATGCGCGGTCCCAAAAGTCACTATTCCTTCCGAACATGCGTGCGTCGAGTTCAAGTCTGAAAGGTTGTACCTGTTGAACGGAAACCCTCCTTCATTGCCCTGGGGTACCATTGGTGGGCTTCACAAATGCGCAGATGGATACGTAAGAGTCCACGATTCTTTCCCCAACCATCGGGCGAACGTACTGCGGATGCTGGGTCTCCCAAACGATGCCTCAAGGGAAGACGTTGCAAAGGCGATGCTGAAACGGCGCGCCGAGGAGCTCGAGTCGGAAGCTGTAGGGCGTGCTGCGGTGATTGCGGCGTTGAGATCGTTCGAGGAATGGGATGCGCATCCGCAGAGTAAGGCGATTGCGGATTTCCCCATCGGTGTGAGGAAGTTGGGGGTCGGTAGCCCATATGTCCCGCCCGTGCCGTCGGGCATGGGCAATGTAAAGTGTCTGCAGGGTATACGAGTAGTGGAGATGAGTCGGGTGATAGCAGCGCCGGTAGCGGGACGGACTCTTGCTGCTCACGGCGCGGACGTTATTTGGGTTACTTCGCCGACGCTTCCAGATCTGCCAGACCTGGACCGAGATTTGGCGAGGGGGAAGAGAACAGTGCAGCTAGATATCAAGAAAGACGACGACATGGCGAAACTCGTTGAGCTCCTTCGCACCGCGGACGTTTTCATACAGAGTTACAGGCCAGGTAGCCTTTCTGAGAAGGGCCTTTCGCCAGAACGACTCAGAGAGTTAAATCCGAACTTGATTGTTGCTAGTTTGTCAGCGTATGGACCGGATGGTCCTTGGGCTGGAAGGCGCGGCTTCGACTCGCTGGTTCAGACATGCTCTGGCCTCAACGTCGCAGAGGCAGAGCAGTATGGTGAGGGTGAACCGGCTCACGTCCTTCCTTGCCAGGCGCTCGATCATGGAGCCGGGTACTTCCTCGCCACTGGTATCATGGCAGCTTTGTATACACGCGCTGTTGACGGCGGGTCATTCGAGGTGAAGGTTTCGCTTGCTGGAGTTATGAGATATTTGAGGTCTCTTGGACGACATGCGGATAAGACTGGCTATCAGCGTAAAGATTTCTCAAGGTCTCATAACGTAGAGAAGTACTTGGAGATAAGGGAATCGGGATTCGGAGTTCTCAAGGCAGTCAAACATTCAGCCACCATTCAGGGTATTGAGGTTGGCTGGGATGTTATGCCCAAGACTTTGGGTAGCGATGCCGCTGTGTGGCTATAGTGAAAACGCAATTGATCGATTATGAAATATATGAGAAAAAGTGGGCAGTTGCATATCCCTCGATCGATACGCCAACGCACTGAAATAACTTAACAATACCCGCGTGAAGGGACTCCACTAGCCTTGAGCAGAAAGTCCTAAAAAATCCAAAAAAGAATCCAAAAAGATATATCCCACTTTGCCAACAGCAAAAATCGAACCGGGGGTCCAAGGACCGCGGCGTACTTGTGATAGTCTGATACTAACTCTTCGGCCCGTGTACTCTGATGGTATAACCAACTTTTCCAAGCGCCCAGTTCGATTGTGATAATTCTCGTGCTTAAGCAATATATATATATACGACAATTGATTAGAGTATTGGTGTGCGAGTGCTCTTATCTAAAAGGTGTGGACAGACACAAAGCGCTGTCGCTGCCTAGAAGGGAAATCACGTGGCCCGTGTACGACTTTCACTCACTTCGAGAATCTTCGCTTGGTGACTTTGCAGTACGTTTTAGCGTACTTGTTGCTTCCCACACGAGTATTGGTGTGTACCTAGGTAGACTATGTGCCCCACACAAAGGGTAAGGTACAGCTTGAAGTACGTCGGCATTACTTGGTCTCCATAGCTCTTGCGCATTTACACCTTCAAATGTTCGTATGATATATGGAGGTTATCTTGAGCGTCTCGCAACCCAATGCTAAAATTAAATAGTGAATTGAATATACGCAAGCCTTGGGTGACCTACATCCTCACACTATGACATCTTGTTCCGAACTTCTCCAATTCGCGCTTCGAGTTGGGTGGTACCACAGGATCATAAAATGCTCCCATAGGCAACAGAATGTTACAGTTGAATCTGAATCCCACCTTTCAACGAATCACATCCGAGCTTGTATCTCCCGGACACAACACTCCAATTCAGATTAGCAGTACAAGCATACTTGCAACCATCGATGAACTTCTGCAGGTTGGCTGAAAGCGCTGTATCCACGGCATGGCGCGCTAGCAACGCGTCAGCTGCGGCATCTATGGCTCGAACTGAATCCTGCAGCATCTTTGAGGCAACATCTATCGCTTCCTGAACTGAGCCAAGCTCTACAGCAAGCAGAGGGATCAAGCTATCAGTCTGTCCCACTTGCAGCTCTTTTTTTGCCGACAGTATGTCATTACATCTATGGATATTGATTAGTAACTATAACCAAAAATATGTCAGGGACGTCTCACACTGATATGTTCATGTTTGTCTCGTGCCAGAGCACTTTCATCTCCGGCTCCTGATATACTGCCTCTGGAATCTCTATATTATGGGCATACCTTGCATTAAGTCAGAGATCTTGTATATGGAACATTATTGAGATAGTCGATGTCCACATGAACTCACTCGGTTAGCACTAAACAGACGTGCACTCCGCTACTCCCCATGCGACGCTCCAAATACTCGCTCACCGTTGGCAGTTTACCACTTAAATGCACCTTTTGCTCAAGCTCAGTCATCTTGACAAACACCTCCAGTTCATCATAGAGTCTGGCAGCCAAACGACCGTTTCCAAACTCAGATACTGCGCGGCCAACATCTTCGAAGTTATAGATGACGATGTTTTCTGACCCTAGTGACCCGGTGGAATCACTCGGGGAAGGGCAATCGTGAGAATCGGAATTTTCAGGTAACTGAAGACTTTCTCGAATGAAGTGGAGCGTCTCAGTACGGAAGTCGCATGCCCGGTCGAACTCGTGCACAAGATCCGAGAACTCGGCAGAATCTGTCTCGTCGTCCCAGACAAAGAGCCAGATGGATAGCCATGCCGTAGTGTACAGGGCCTCGACTGCAGCATAGGGCCACCACATCGAAGCAAACAGAGCAGCATACGTCTTATTCATCTTTTGTAGTCGCTTCTCGTTTTCAATTCCGGGAAATAGCCAGTTAAATCGAGCACTTGTGGCGTTCTCGAGGAGCTCTAGGTTGGGGTTTGTGGCTGCCGGCCACTCTGCCATCATTGCTTGCAGATCTGGAATGGTAACAGTTTTTCCACGAACAAGATCAAGGATCTTTTCGTGGGAATTTCGTCTTCCAGTATCCATACTTGATTTAAATTAAGCGGCCTGCAAAGGAAGATGATTTCGAGTTCTAGAGTCCTCAACCTTGGAAGGTCAGATAATAAGTAATGCGTCGACGCCAATGCAAACACCAGATCCAAGCAGGGATTATCTCGTGTGATAGCACTGACTCCTAACAAATTCCAAAAAAGATATAGCATTGCTCATAGTAGAAAACAGTACGCACGCGCGTCCTTTGTTCCTTCAAGCAGTTTCTTTGAGCAGATTCCTCGTGCAACTGCGTATGGTGGAACCTTTTCAGGTCATACTGCAGTCAGCAGAAACATTTACGCCCTGCTCCTTATGCACATGGTGGCATTTTTTCTTATTGGCCTATGAACATCAATTACTTGCGCAACTGCACTATAGCGCCGGGCGATATCTGACTGAGAAATGATAAGCGATGAAACGGACAGAAACCGGGGAAGAAGTATGAACAAGAAGAGCGGAATTAGGGCTACACCACGAGATAAAGACATCCGGTCAATCCGCGTCAAGCATTTCCCTAACCTTTAATATCGAGGATGAGCTTTGAGGCGTTCATCAGCCGATCAAGTGAGCATCTTCTCCTGCGGGTTGGTTGCACCCTTCACACTTCATTCGTATCAATTGCCTTGGTGACTCTGATTCACGGTTCGGAGAAGCTGTCATAAGATTTATATAGGATGGTTTTTGTAATCACTCTAGAGAGATGTCTCACGCCGTTGTACGATATACTGAGCATGAACGCTGGTGGAGTGGCGGACTATCAGGTTTGGCAACAGTAATATTTTTATTGGCTAATTACCAGTACGTTTGTTTTCTACTTGAATATCTGTCACTGCAGGCGTATCATGTGGCAGTTGTACTACCTTGTATGCACCGTGCAGTGGCTTGTTCTGAGCGACACGGGATCGCCGAATTGAGCGGCTGACTTCCACAACCCAACATCAATCGAACCCTCGATTACTGGGTCGTGCTCACCGTCATCTCGCACGAAAAACAAGGATTTATGTAGAATACTGTTCAATCAGGATTTTTGAATAGACCATCTGTCTGAAGTAACCATAAACTTCATTCCAGTATATGTATATATGTGTCAAGTATCTGGAGGAAAATTATCTTATAAAACCTCTTAGGGCTAGTTTCACTGAAATTATTTTCTTGTCGTTTAACGTACATGGCACAGGCTTTCGTCGGTGACTATACTAACTTGCGTAGTATTCCATTTTACACCGAATCAATTCCTAATGACGACTCCTGATTTGACGTTGGTAAGCAGGTCTGCATGCAAGCCACCTTAGAAATTCTGACAGGGTTCGCAGACCCGTACGAGATGCGAGACACATGGTTGGAACCGTACTTGATTTATGGTCAAAATCGGCGTTTAATAGTAATGCTATAAGATGGTAGAAACCGCTCCTAGGCGATTGCGTTGGAAATTTCTAAGAAAATTCAACTGTGACAATTCAACCACAGTATGGCAAGCATGCTACAGACAGTTGCTCTCTGCGGCATTGCCATAGTATTATATGGGCTGGGGTTGGTGGTCTACCGGTTATTTCTACACCCTTTGTCTCGTTTTCCTGGTCCCAAGATTGCGGCGGCCACACAGTGGTATGAGGCGTACTACGATCTAATCAAATATCCCGGTGGGCAATTCATTTATGAGATAGATCGGATGCACAAACTTTATGGTAGGCCGTGAAATGAATCATCGGTCCATATGTAAGGCGTGCTGACCCAATCAATAGGACCTATAGTACGCATCACTCCACATGAGATCCACGTTAAAGATTCATCATGGGAGAAAGTGCTATATACTTCATACTCTAAAGGAGTACGCAACAAGTACCCACCGGCAGCAGCTATGGTGGGTCTTCCCAATGATGGTGCGTTGCATTTGACTTGAACATATTCTTAGTTTGATTAGCGCTGAACACTATCGCTTTTAGTATTCGGAACTATCAATCAAGAACACCATCATAGGAGGCGCACTGCCATCAACGCCTACTTTTCTAAAAAGTCCGTAGAGCAGGTGGAACCAATCCTATATCGTTTCCTGGACATCTTCTGCGAAAAGATGCGAGATTGCCTGGAGAACGATGGAATTGTAAGGATGAACGTTATTGCCCTTGCGTTGACTGCGGACACCAGCACAGAGTATGCATTTGGTAAGGGATTGGGCCTCCTAGAAGATGACCAAAAGGCAATGAATTGGTATAAAACGAACAAAGCCCTTGCTACTATGATCCCTACCGTCAGGCAATTCCCGTGGTGCATGCCACTGGCGTTGAAAATTCCCGTCGAGGTCATAAGAAGCTTAAATGCAGAATTCGCCAGGGTCCTTGATTTAAGACATGTGTGTACAATTGTGAAACCAAAAAACAACTGCACTAATGTTGGATGCAGGAGATGCGACGAAGAGCTCGCCATGCTGTGGAGATGCATGAACCACCTCCACCAGGCCCTCAGAAAGACAAGAACATCAAGACCGTGGAATCGAGATCTGAAAAAGACGTCTGGACGAGTATTCTCAATAGCAAGCTCCCACCAGAAGAGAAAACAGCTCTCCGCATGGCTGACGAAGCGTTCACATTGATTTCAGCTGGAGGCGAAGGGACTGCGAGGGTCATCTGCCTAGGACTGTTCCATGTACTTGCAGACAGGAAGTCCCTAATGCCGCCTTTGATGGAAGAGCTCGTATCCGTGATGCCCGAGATGTCGTCGAAACCTACATTAAGAGCTCTGGAAAGGCTACCATTGCTTGTAAGTGTCCCTTCTCAAAGCAGCTAAATGCCGCAATATGAACACCACTGATATGAGGTAGACAGGAATTGTGAAAGAGACTTTGCGTTTAGGGGCCCTTCTAACGACACGCCTCCCTTTAATAGACCCTTATGAGGCTTTAAGATATGGCGAATGGTGCATTCCACCTGGGACGCCTGTTAGCATGTCGCAGCGCGATGTGCTTCATGACCCTACTATCTTCTCCGAACCGAGTATATTCAAGCCCAATCGCTGGCTACCAAATAATACAGAGCTTCAGCACCTGAATCAGCACTTCTATCCGTTTGGAAGAGGTGAACGAATGTGCGTTGGATGGAAGTAAGTCATGCCCATTTCTGTCTCGTTTTTCACCGCTAATGACCGCTCCTTCTCTATAGTTTGGCTATGGCTGAGATCTATATTGTACTGGCAACCATCTTTCGTCGCTTTGATTTGGAACTCTACGATACCATACGTGAACGTGATATAGAAGTAGTTCGCGACAGTTTTCTTGGTGAACCATCACTGGAGGCGAATGGTGTTAGGGTTAGACTTGCAACCACATTGCCCAAGAACGATACGAGATGAGGAATGCAGCATGAGCTGCTGAAACTTTTGAAACATATTGCCCCCAGGACTTGATCATTAGCATACATAGTTGACAAATGAGAATGGATGGTAATGCTACCCTCTGTATCTTATTATCGACCGTGAATGTAGGTAGTCTCCAAGATTCTGCAGTAGCTTAATCTTCATTTTCGAAATCCGGAATCAGTAGTACATCTCCAGTTTAACCTAACGCAAACTGGGTATAATAACATTGCCAGAGAAACAGCCTGCATTGACGAAATTGTCAGCATGCCGTTGTACAATCACCCAATAGAGCTTTGATCA
Organism: Periconia sp. R9002; assembly: GCA_023627715.1. Lineage (NCBI taxonomy): Eukaryota > Fungi > Ascomycota > Dothideomycetes > Pleosporales > Periconiaceae > Periconia > Periconia sp. R9002. The sequence goes on from JAMAHW010000079.1 coordinate 131,960, forward strand.
TTGCTTCTATCACTCAATTGTCATAAGTAAGATCGTCTCATCACATGCGATTGTGATGCATAGCGATCTTAATTCTGAACCTCAAATTCTAATCATTAAGCTACACATTAGTCCGTCCGCGCTATTGTTTGATTAAAATCAAATGCATAACCTGCGTCAGTTGGACATGCGACATATCCATCTTCGTGGCGGTATCTTCACACGTGTTATACCAATTGCAGAAGGGTGATTTAGTTTCTCATCAAAGAGCGACATTGTCAATTTGTGTTGTAGACGAACAAGTGCGTATTGACAAGTATCTGTCGAAATTCCTGCTCTGGGGTCCTTATTGCCGGATGAGGTAATTCTACATGCAGGTACGCTACGCAATGTGAACTTCAGAAGTTTAGTGGGCGGGTAGATTAACCTTCAAAGCTTAACTGGTTTAGACAGCGCCATGTTCGTCATGGAATATGTGGATACGCGCTTTAAAGATTATCTGAAATTCATCCGTGATGCCTACTAATTTCTCCTTCGTTGGAAGTCGTCATCTCCAATTGGCTCGCTCCGTTTTATTAGTAGGTAATTGACAGCATTTGAGATCACTTGACACCGTTTTGATTCTCAATGACTCGGACGGCAAACAACTTCTGAAATACCATTAGCGGACCATTGTAGCTACTGCAAAGTTTAGCCAACTGATGCATAGATAGGCCTTCCTCTTTCGAAGTGTTAAGTTATAGCGCGCTGGTAATCCCGGAGCACATCTTACTCGTCACGCGCCCATTCGCCCACAATCCACCGCTTTTATCGGAAAATCAATCAGTTCTCTTAAATTCCAAGTTATTGTCGAATAAAATGCGGGGTATAGTGAAGTCAATTGACGATTCGCGCTTGGACTTCCGCATTAGGATGTGGAGCCTAGGAAATATTCCACCGGCTGGAACTCCTTGCCTTCTCCCATATTGCACGGCGCCGTCGCGCATCGCGTAAATGAGCTACAAGCGGCGGACAGGCATAGAAATTCTCCGGCCGTTGAGTATAATAGGCATTAAAACCGCGTGATTAAGGATGCTGTCCACATTCGTGCTGTTTGAGCGAAGATGTTGTACTTGCTTACTGTGGTAGCCGCCAGCGCGCTCGTCGCTGAAGCTCTCCCCTCCAGTGCGGAAGGACTGGAAAAGCGATTATCAAATGGCCTCGGGAAGACACCAGCTCTAGGATGGAACAGCTGGGTGAGTTATATCATGAAATCCCTCGGCTTTTACATATCTTAATTGGTTTTCAGAATCAAGGAGGCTGTAATGCTGCGACGGCACAAGTTGCTCTCAACACAGCAAAAGCTTTCGTCGACTTAGGGCTCAAGGATGTTGGTTATACTTACGTCAATATCGATGACTGCTGGTCCACCATGTCTCGGAATAGCCAAGGCCAACTTGTTCCTGATCCGGCGAAGTTTCCTCAGGGTATTAAGGCCGTTACCGATCAGATTCACAACATGGGCCTAAAGTTTGGACTTTATGGTGATGCAGGTACAAAGACTTGCGCAGGATATCCTGGGTCTCAGGGCCATGAGGATCAGGATGCGAAGCAGCTCGCGGATTGGGGTGTTGACTACTGGAAGCACGACAATTGCTATACCCCGTGCAACGGCCCCATCGTACAGACATGCTCAAATCCAGCGGGCAATACGAAGACTTGGTATGTTAAAATGAGGGATGCACTGCAGAAATCGGGACGCCCTATCTTCTATTCGCTGTGCAACTGGGGGAGAGATCAGGTGTGGACTTGGGGTGCAGAAATGGGGAACAGTTGGCGCATGGAAATTGACAATTGGGGAGGCTGGGCGGATGTTGTCCGAATCGCAAGTTCGGCAGCAGCTATCGCAAACTATTCGGCCCCAGGGGGTTTTAATGATCTTGATATGATGGTAGGTACACTTACGTTAGACATCGAATCATTCTCACGCGAACTAGATTCTGGGCAACGGCAAACTCACAGCCGCTGAAGAGCGCACGCACTTCGGTATCTGGGCCATCGCAAAATCGCCTATCATTTTGGGAACGGACGTGACGAAGATGTCCAGCGACCTTCTCAAAGTCGTGAAAAACAAAGCGCTCATCGCCGTAAATCAAGATTCGCTCGGGAAAGCTGCCACCACTTTTAAGCCTTCGGGTGCTGCTGCTCCAGTAAAGGGCCAATTGTACCCATACTGGGCTGGACCACTGTCTGACGGTATTGTTGTTGCACTGGTCGCGCCGGGCAATGCTCAGACATACTCTGTGAATTTCTCCGATGTACCTGGCCTTGGCTCGGGTACATTCTCGTGGACGGAGTTGTACAGTGGTCGCACCGGTAGCGGAACCTCTGTGAGCGCAAATCTACAGCAGCATGATATCGCGGTCTTCAAGGTCACCAAGTAGTAGTTAAATGATCGAATTTGGGGGGCTCAAAGCCATGAGTAATCAAGTTTCAATAAAAAGCGGAGGAAGCATGTTTGTTCCAATCACATCGATTGATATTGATCGTTGATGCGAGACTTTTCCTTTGCAACCTCACAGTTCAACATCATGCTCTTGACCTCGCGCATATGGAAGACCTCCAAGCTACCCAGAAATAAGAAAAACTGACCACTTTCAAATATCTGGATGAAATTTCAATTCCTAAGCTTCCGGGGGGCAAGATAACACGTAGGATTCTATTACTAGGCTCTTCGCTAAACGTAAATTTGTGAATTACCCTTTTTAGTGTCTAGCATTTACACTTTTCTAGGGAAAAATCCCGTATTAACAATTAAATGATCAACATTGGATATCCTCACAACAAATATGCACTTTGAGCTCGACACAGCGCATATTATTCTGGCATCGATGATGACAAATCATGAATCCCCACTTTGAAGCGACCCTGCGTAAGCCCACCTTCGTGCAAGACGCAGACTCGAAGTTGAAACGTCATCCATCGTCTTCACATCGAATACCACTCCCTCTGAACCCCCTTCGCTCTCGAACGAGGATAAGCTTCCGGCCCAAAAGCCACAATGACGACGCCCGAGCAAATCATCAAAAAGCTTAATCTCACCCCGCACGTCGAGAAAGGCTACTACATTCAAACTTTCATCGATCCCGAGAAGGACTCGGAAGGCAGCGCGTACAGCACCGCCATATACTACCTTCTCCAAAAGCATGACGAGAAATCGAATTGGCACCGTGTCCTCAACGCAGTGGAGATATGGCACTACTATGCCGGCGCGCCGATTCGGCTCTCCCTTTCTTGGGATGATGGCGCTCCTATTCGCCAAAAGATACTGGGAAACGATATCATGAATGATCAAGAGCCGCAGGTGCTTGTTCAGAGACGTGAATGGCAGAGCGCGGAAACGCTTGGAGACTGGACTTTGGTGGGGTGTACTGTGTCACCTGCCTTTGACATGAAGAATTTTGAGATGGCATCACCGGAATGGAAACCTCGAGTGGATTAATTCACCGATTTTGCACGGCATACATGGCAGTTCACAGCGTACACTGCGGGTGATGCTGATCACGTGAACTATATCATGTGACGTGAACGTTTCTGTTGCATGTGTGGATGTTGTGGGAAGCATTTGCCCATTACCCATCTAATAATCTGGCTTTATTTGACTTGGCTTATCCTTCAACAGGATGATGAACCTGGCCTTTGAGCATGTAAAGCGTCGCTTGTTGTGCATGTATTGATTTAGAGAGAACTACAATCATATGGGATATAGACAAGGAAACGGATACTGGATGAATTGCTGCCATTCAGCTTGTTTTTGTGAGCTGGAAACCAGAGTAGATGACATAAACTTGATTGCTTGCGAAGAGACTCAAATTGAGTCCCCCAAAAAAAGCCGAATCCCAGGATTATGGACGAACTAATTGAACAACCGTTCCTCCATTTTCACTCGCTAACAATCAGCGAACAAGGATGATTTCTGGATTCTCTAAAACAAGGAAGCTCCACGAATGTGGAGACAGAGATTAATTGCGAAAATAATTGCTGTCGTAAATATCAAGCAAATGCGATGGAAACGGACCTATCGCGCTTCTTTAAAGCTCTGAAAATATTGCCACCATGATCTCTGTACAATTCAATCATTCGAATTGTGAACAAAAGAAACATGATGCGTGAAGCTTCCAGTTCCTTTCGTGCGGGCCAAGACGCAATCAATATATCTGAAAGGACCTAGCAAGCACGGACCTATTATGTTTCCACCAACCATCAACCCTTTCATTAATTTGCGGGGTGAGGAGTTTGGCCACTTCCTTAACAGATTTTTTAATGTCCATCGGAAATGTGTTTAACCAGGCGCGGAGGATATGCTATCGTGAAGCCTTAAATGCAATACGTGTATACGAAGATAAGCAAACTGGTGGTAGAAGCTTCACACTGAACCTGCATTGGTGTTTCGTTTCGACGATCTACAGGTGCGAAAATAGGTGTGGAGACGGCAGAATCCTTAATATCTTTAAGGTGAGTGTGTAACTAGTCTCTTTTCATCTATAGATGAATCTGCAATGCCAAGGCGGTGTTTGTCTGCATATGTACATGTAAAGATGCTTAAAACGAATCTGTTATCTCATTGATTCGATTTTCATCATTCGTTTCTCTCGTCCATTCTTTTGTTAAACTATTCGCCATCATCATGCGCTCCGACTTATTTTCTCTTTTGTGTTTAGCCACGCTAGCCGTCGGCGCACCGCTCGAGAAGCGTGCAGATCGTACTCAAGCACCAGCAGGTTGTCTGGTAGTAGGCGGCTCTGGACAATACTCAACAGTCCAATCTGCAGTCAACGCGCTTTCAAAATCCACCACCTCATCGCAATGTATTTTCATCAACCCCGGAACCTACAAAGAGCAAGTCCTCGTCAGCGGTTTTCAATCTCCCATCGTACTCTACGGCTATACAACCGATACATCAAGCTACACGGGCAATCAAGTAACCATCACTCAATCCAAGAGTCAGGCAGACGGAGTCGGCAATGATGCAACAGCAACACTCCGCGCCTCGACGCCAAACCTCAAAGTCTACAACATCAACTTCGTCAACTCGTACGGTAAAGGCTCGCAAGCCGTCGCCGTCAGCGCCACAAAGGACAAGCAAGGTTACTACGGCGTGTCCATGAAGGGCTTCCAAGATACGCTCCTAGCCAACGAAGGCAACCAGGTCTACGCCAAGTGCTTCATCGAGGGAGCTACTGATTTCATCTTTGGTCAGAGGGCTACTGCGTGGTTTGATTCCGTAACCATCAACGTCGTCTCCGCGAGCGTGGGATACATCACTGCGAACGGCCGCGACAGTGACAGCAACCCGTCGTACTACGTCATTAACAAGTCCACCGTCACGGGGAATTCTGGCGCAGGGACTTTCTATCTCGGCCGTCCATGGAGGAACTATTCGCGCGTGGTATTCCAGAATACCGCACTCAGCAATGTGATCAATGGTGCTGGGTGGAGCGTGTGGCAACCGAGCACTCCTCAGACGGATCACGTCAGTTATAGTGGTATGTATTCCCCATTTCTTCCTGCTGTTTCGATCAAAGTACTGACCGCATACACAGAGTTCGGAAACACGGGTGACGGTGCAAAAGGTACGCGCGCCAACTTTTCCAAGAAGCTCTCCGCTGCTGTACCTATCACCACGGTTCTGGGGAGTTCGTACAAGGATTGGGTAGACACGAGCTATCTTTCCTAAATTCTAGTTCAAGAATGCGCAATTTCATACATTCCTTCATTGTTAATATTCCAACGGTGGTTGGAGCTTGATTGTGTCTTGAGACCAACATGCTCCACAGCCGCGAAATTTTTTGTATATATTCTCTACAAATTGTACCGAAAATCGTGCCGAGCGACACTACGTACTAAGTCACGTTTTACTTCGTTTCTCTTCACCTGTCCTTTCGTCAATCCGTCAACAATACTACAATCAATCCCATTAAACCCATCATACCTCAAAGCAGCAAATCCATTCCACTATTTGAAAACATCCACCCCACATCTTCCCTCATCTTTACCAAAACCCCAACTTCCCAGCCCCCATCAAAAAAAAAATTCAGGCCTCCCTCCCCGATCTAATCCTATCCTCCATATTCCCTGCAACTTTGGCAGCATGATCAAGATCCTCGGTCCCACATGTGCCACATTGCCCGAGCCCGAAGCCAAATACCCCGCAAAACCCTAACCCCCAGGTTTCCCCGCCAATTGGCGTGCGGGGCGGCGCCCGCGCCGCTACGTCTGTGGTGATCCCGGTCGTTTTCTTCTTCTGCACACATCAAGTTCGAAGATAACGGGCAGCAGGATGTTGAGTACAAATCTTTAGTCAAGAAGATGGAGCGTGTAATGAGTGCGACAGTGAGATGTAAACCAGCTTCAACTCCCGACCAGTACCTACCCTCAGAGCAGACATACAAAAGCCAAGGTTATGTGGTGGCAAGGAAAAAGTAAACACAACCATGATCAACAGCTTGTCTTCCTTGCTTCGGGTAGTGTAACAGCGAGCTACCCTACCTGTACCCTGGGAGAGGGGAAACAGGGCATCCATATCTACCGTAGGTTAAATACGAAAGCTTGCGGCAGGTAGGTATGTACCCTTATACCTACTTCTCTCTATTTCTCGACGTCGGAATATATTTGACTTTAGCTGAGATTTACAACTGAGAGAAGATGTGTTGAGGAGTTGCTACTTCTGAATCGAATATCTTTTTGGATCAATCGATTGATTATTGCTGCACGCCTCCCGTACGCACATCGCAAACTTTTGGTGATTGGTATAGCCTTTGCTTTTGCGTTCGTACGCGCTTCACTACGACGTTTTATAGGTAGCTTTTGTTTGCTCGCTTGGCCGCCGAGTGGAGTTTTCACTGCTACTCGTTGTGCGATTCGAATCGCCTCGCGACAAGAAACATGGCAATCTTCAAAAAGAACACCCTCAAACACCGCGATGACCAACGTACCAACGCCGCGGAGCTCACATTGCGCGAGTCGCTCCTCCCACTAAGTCTCGTAACAATTCTATTTTTCCTCTGGGTAAGTCCCATCAATCTCCAAAACACTCCACACCTCCACCACCCACCATCCTAACAGCGCCCAGGGCTTCTCCTACGGCCTCCTCGACACGCTCAACAAGCACTTCCAAGTCTCGCTCAACATAACGCGCTCGCGCTCGTCGGGGCTGCAAGCCGCCTACTTCGGCGCGTACCCGCTCGCTTCATTGGGTCACGCCAACTGGATCCTGAGGCACTACGGGTACAAGGCCGTCTTCATCTGGGGGCTTTCGCTGTACGGCATCGGCAGCCTGATCGCTTGGCCCTGCTTGCTGAAGCGGAGCTTTGGTGGGTTTTGCGCCGCCATCTTCGTGATTGGGAATGGGTTGGGGAGTTTGGAGACGGCGGCGAATCCGTACTTGACGGTTTGTGGGCCGCCGAGGTATGCGGAGATCAGGATTAATGTGGTACGTGGTTTGCTTTTTTCTTGATGGGGCGTGTGGGATGGGAAAGATTGCTGGATGGAGGCCTGGTATGAGTGAGTTGGATTGATGCTGACCGTGTGTTTAGGCGCAAGCTTTCAATGGGATCGGGACGGTCGTCGCCCCAGTACTGGCTAGTTATGTGTTTTTCAAAAACACCGGGGACGACGTGAATTCGATGAAGAACGTGCAGTGGACATATTTAGCCACTGCTGTCTTTGTGTTCCTGCTTGCCTGCGTGTTTTACCTGACGCCTATTCCTGAGATCACGGTAAGTTCTCTTAAATTGGTCATGGTATTCGAATCAGGACTAACTCTCCGTAGGACGCAGATATGGTACGTTCACCTTTGCGAGAAATTGATTACACTTGGTTGAACCTTGGAATCGAAAACCCCATACATTGCTAACCAGCCCAGGCCTTCCAAGCCGAAGAAACCCACGCCGGAACCGACCAAAAACCCTTCCTAAAGCAATACCGACTCTTCCACGCAGCCTTTGCGCAGTTCTGCTATACGGGCTCTCAAGTCGCCATCGCCGGCGCATTCAGTAAGTCAATTCCTTTCCTCCCTCTCCGACACCGTCTGACGTCCACAATAGTAAACTACGTGACCGAAACCCGTCTCAACACGACACCGTCGACTGCCGCCCGCTTCCTCGCAGGCGCACAGGGCGGTTTTGCCCTCGGCCGTTTCGTCGGCGTCTTCCTCATGAACTTCTTTCGCCCGCGCTGGGTCTTCCTCGGCTTCATGACTATGTGTATAGTGTTCATCGCGCCGTCCATCACGCAGCGCGGCAACACTGGCATGAGCATGCTCTACATGACGCTTTTCTTTGAGTCGATCATTTTCCCCACGATCGTGGCTCTAGGAATGCGTGGGTTGGGTAAATACTCGAAGCGCGGGTCGGGGGTCATTGTCGGCGGTGTGTGTGGTGGTGCTGTCGTACCGCCGCTGTTGTTCGTGGCGGCGGATCACCAGGGCGCGGTTGATTTTGCGAGAGGGAAAGCCCCGACGGCTCTCGCGATGGTTGTGCCGTTGGCGTTTTTTGTCGTGGCGTGGTCGTATGCGCTGTGTGTGAATTTCGTGCCGCAGTATAGGGACGTTATGGATCGGTTGGGGGATGCGGATATTGGGGTTGTGAGGAAGAGGAAGGATGAGGAGGGTGGGGTTGGGGGAGAGAAAGGAGAGGTGGTGCAGAAGGAGGGGGTGAAGGGTTGAAGGGGTTTGTTTGGTTGGGAAATGAGGCGGTGGGAGGAATTGTGAATGTTTTTTTTGTCTAGAGAGGTTCGAGTATGAGGGTGGCTTGTTGAAAGGTAGTTTAAGGGGGCCGTAAGACATAACCTCAATGAAGACGAATACAATAAGTCCAACATTGTCTATCGAAGCAAAAGCTGTAAATGCATCAGAACCATCTTTTCACAAATTAACATCATGGTAGAATCCAACCATACTTTTTAGCCATCGAAGTTCAATACCATATCTCGTCCCGAACCAAGTTTTCTCCAAATCGATTACACAAAAAGCCCGCAACACCCTTTACATCAATATCATTTAATCAGTTAACAACCCCCAACACAATACCCATGAACACGAGACCAAGAATGCCAGCAGGATCAAACGACTCGATTCCGGAAGCAGCATTCGCAGTCTGCTGAGCAGGTGTTGTAGACTAAAAAACCGATCGTCAGCCAATCTGCTCTACTCACATAAACCTCTCCACCAGTGAAAATCTCACAAAAGGCAAACTCGCAGTTCCATTGCGAGTCGACGACAAAGTCCCAGACACAATCGGTGTAGCACTCGTCACAATACGCGATCCCGTCGTAGTCACCGAAGTGGATGTACTCGACGGAATCACAGCCGCTGAGGTACCAACCGAAGACGACGACGCTCCTGTTCCGACAGAAGACGACGATGAAGAAACTCCACCACCACCATGCCTCGCAGGCCCAACACCACCCTGCTTCCCCTCCACCGGCGTCGTCTCAAACCCGCACCCCTGCCCAACCTTCCCCAGGGTCCCCCCATACATCTTCCAAATGTCAAAATTATCAGGTCCGGCACATTGGAGACAGTTCTTGTAATCCGTAACGAAATCTTCGTTCTTGCAAATATCGCCTCCTCCGGCTTTGGAGAGGGTGATGGCGGAACCTTCGGGGAGGTGTGAGCTTTTTCGGGGTGTTTTGGGGGAGGGGGGTTTGACGGACCGCAGTTGTCGTGGCAGTTATAGGCTGGGCTGCCGGGTTCCTGGCGTCTTAGTAAGGAGGGGAAGGGGTGGGAGGGTGGAAGGGTAGCGGAGACGAGGGAGGGGATTGTGAGGGTGAGGAGGTGGGTTGGTAATAACATTGTGGATGGTGCGGTGGTTGAACGAGGCGGACTTGGAGACGAGGAGTGTGAGTTTGTGAAGATTGAAGGGGTGAAGAGTTTGAGGAGTACATAAGTACAGGCTCAATGCCATACGGAATTGAATCTTCTTGCAATTTCAATCGTCTTGTTGCCCTTGAGGCACTCCGGCCGAGCGTCGGAGATGCAGATTTTTATCAGATGGCCTGATAAGATCATCCGACACTTCCATCCTGCCCAGTGCGCTATCCCCTTTTCTCACGCCCCAGCATTTAGCCAGCGCATCTCAATGGCCAGAGATCTCTTAGCGGAATTCTTAGCGCCATCAGATAACTTAATTCCTGGACTGTCACCGCTCGAGGGCATTGGAGGAGGATAAACACAATAGATCACCTTCCCCCATTTGGAAAAAAAACAGGTCGTGTTAGGTTCCACAGAGGAAGGAGTGGATAATGTAGGTGACTTGGCGTGTGATGGACGGGAGTTGGATGTCCGGTTGGGCTCCGAGGGGAGGTTTTGGACGTGGAGTTGATTGTGATCGATGATGCTACCACTTTTCTACTCAAATCTGGTCTTCCAGCTTCACTGTTAACGTGGGAAGCTGCATTTCTTCTATCATCACTCTCACAGAACTCGTGTGTAATACAGAATCATGCATTTCCAACTTCGCCACATCTTCCCGGCAATCTTCACCCTCCTTGCTTGGGCAAGCGCCCAGAAACATGGCGAGGGCGAAGAAGGACACTCGATGGGCCCCGTAGCCTTTATGTGGCCGCCAGACCGTCTCTGGACCGCCGCAAGCGACAACGTCGGACCGTGTGGTAGTCCCAGTGGTCCTGGAAACCGGACATTGTTCCCGCTCTCGCAAGGGTCGGTGGCGCTGAGCATCGCTGATGATGCGTGGAATGTCGCTTTTCGTGTTTCTTACGAAAATAGTACGTCCCTATCTAACAAATAAAGCCCTCGTTTTTGGGAGAATTCGTAAAGTATTGACTGCTGATGGGTGGATGAGTAGATCCCACCAAACAATCTGATTTCAGGAACCAAGTTGTCAGCAACATCTCCGACATCGACCCGGGTCACCAGTGCTACAAGCTGCACACGCTTGAAGGAGCTACATCCGGGCAAAATGCGACGATTCAGCTGGAATACTGGTCTGAATTCGCCGGGGAGAACGATGGGAAGAATCAGACGTTTTTTGCTTGTTCGGATGTGGTGCGTCCAAAATGCTAATCTCTTTACCGTATCATTGCACATATTGACATATCTCTGTAGACGTTTGTGGATGCCAAAGACTTTACTGCTCAAGTTCCTTGCTTCAACGTCACCTCCGATGCATTCGACGCTCCAACGTCTTCAGGCTCATCTTCTCTCCCTTCTTCGACCAGCATAACAAGCACGACATCTTCCCCGTCCTCTGGCAGTCTCTCTACTGGCGCAAAAGCGGGTATCGCCGTCGGTTCGATCGTGGGTGGACTACTGGTCCTCGGTGCTATTGCTCTGTTCTTGTTCAGGAGGGGTAAGGGGGTTGGGTTGAAGAAGCGGGATAGTTATGAATTGAGGGCGAGCAAATTGAGTGGAGGGGATGAAGCAGCTTCAGGTAAATCGGCATAATCTTCTTCCGGGATGCCTGTTCGTAGAGTTCTGGGATGGGCATGGAGCGGGGCGATTCTCAGGTAGGTTGTGGCAGTGAAAGGCAACCACGAGAACATTTACGGTGATCTATTTGAATTAGATGCAGGCTTATTAATGCAATACTTATCTTGTGGTACCTCAATCTTTCGTCGTTGTAGGATCTTATAGTTTAAGACGCATCCGTGTCCTTGCTAAACGTGATTGAGCAGGGTCGCAGTATTAGCGCAGGCGGTTGACGGGCTGGACGGAAAGGCAGCTGGACGAGCTCCCTTGAGGAGACAGCAGACGTCAAAAAAGAACAACCAGAAAATGAAAATGGCATCAATGGTTTGAGAATGAAAAAACCCGAGATCTCGCGCAACATGTGCTATCTGTCCATGTCAGTCCCGTTCCGCGAATACATAACCATCTAAATTATAGCCTGATAACATGAGCGACCCGCCGATGTCTTCACTGCCGAGAAAATCACGCTAGACAAAAGCTTGTTCCCTCGCTTGCTTGACGATCGTCCTTGATTCTGGGGATAGAGCTGCCGCCCTCTCCAGCTTCATCTTCACATGATGTCAGCTTGTTCGTCAATCTAGACCCCACCGACCATTGCTGCCCCAATCATCAAAAACACCCACCTCCATTCATATACCAGGTAAGATCTGCTCGATAAAAATCGTACGAGAGGAGACGTGAGAAAGAAAGGCGATTGGAAGGGATAATAGCCAGTACCGATAGCTTTCTTTTTAAGGACAGGGGCCAGCTTAAGAACCCCGCAATGGAGGGATGATCAGTCATGGAGACGAAGAAGCGGGGAAAGTAATACAAACAATACATAAGAGAGTAAGCAAGTCGAGATTCCTGTCTTGGGGAATCCTCAGGTATTTTTCCTTTTCAAGTTCAGAATGGGACTCGGCGTGCTTGAAGATCACCACCTGCAGCACGTGCCTGGGACGGCATTGTTGGCGGATGTGCTTGACGCGCAGCAGTTTCGGTATCATGGTGAGTCTGGTTCGAATGTTTGGGAGTTCTTTTTTCGCGGTTATTGATGAAAAACTGCCTTCTTTTTCGTGAGATTGCAGCTTGGATGAGATGCTGATGGCGTGCAAATAGGTCGCGACACATCAGCCCTGAAGCACGGAACGGGGCGCAACGCGGATATTGTGTAAGACATCCCCATCCATCTTTTTCAATTGTGCTATTTGGGTCTGAGAGGCTGTATATGCGTACGGTGGGTGTGTAAAAGTGATGGAACCAGCCGCTGCGAGGCGAAGTATCGAATCTCAGTGCTACTGCCAAGCAGCAGCAGCTGTTATTCCTTCCTCACTCTTTACTCCACAACATCAAAACCAGCCTTCGTGACTAACACGCAATGTAGCCTGGTTCCCCAGCCCTCCGATTCCCCTCGCGACCCGCTCAACTGGCCACAATGGAAGAAAGAACTCTTACTCGTCATCATCTCCATCGACACAGCCGTTGTCGGCGCCTGGGGTCCTATGATCACTCCTGGCTTCGCAGAAATGGCGAAGCAGTTCCACATGTCTTATAATGCCCTCAATGGCGGCCTCGGATGGGCCATATTCGCCATTGGGATATCGTGCTTCTTTACGAATGGGCTTGCTGTGAAGTATGGGAGAAGGCCAGTGATGATATTGGTAAGCATATTCGTTAGCAAGACGTCGACTGCTTAAGTCATAAGCCCTTGGAATTCAAACGCTGACTTTGCAACAAAAAAAAGGGAAACCTGATGCTATTCATATCCAGTGTGTGGGCGTATCACGCAAATTCGTACAAGAGCCTCCTGGCGAGTCGCATCTTTGGCGCCATTGGCATGTCTCCATTCGAGGTTCTCACAACAGCCGTGATTGGCGATATATACTTTGTGCATGAAAGAGGCCTGAGGCTGGCATTCTGGGGATTGTGTTTGAGTGTGGGGGTCGGAGGGGGGAGTTGTATTAGCGGATACATTATCGAGGTTAGTGTTTTCATTTTAATGTCGTTTTGCTTCCTACAAGGGGAACTAATGTTGTTTTAGGATTTGGGATGGAACTGGACCTACGGCATTTGCGCGATACTTTATGGCGTTTTCATTCTTCTCATCTTTTTCTTCGTGCCCGAAACGGTCTACAAGCGCGACCATGCATATAACATTGATTTGGGCACCACGGACCACACTGAAGAAATACTCGACGCCAAAGCTAATGCAAGGCCACTTACTCCGGTCGGGGACGAACCCAAGGGTGAGACTACAAGGAAGGAGCACGTCGTCTGCGTAGAGCCCATCTATACTGGCGCCGATGAAAAGCCTTATACATTCTGGGAGGAGCTTAAGCCTGTCCGAGGGGTAGAGAGCGAGGAGAATCTGTTAACGATCATCATCCGGCCGCTGGGCATGCTCTTGTATCCACAGGTCTTCTACGCGTTCCTTACGTACGGCCTATCCACATCATGGCTGGTTGTGATGGGCGGCGTCATGGCTCAGATCTTCACTGTGCCACCGTACAATTTCAGCGTTTCGGCGGTGGGCCTGGTCAGCATATCACCACTCGTGGCGGCGCTATTGTCCTTTGTCGCGGGCCCCGCCAACGATTACACCGTCAAGCAGCTTGCAAGATGGAACAAGGGCATCTATGAGCCCGAGTTCAGGCTGGCACTTAACGTGCTGACACTGGTCTTGGGTGTAATTGGATTTTTTGGATTCGGAGCGACGCTTGAAAAGGGATTGCCTTGGGCGGGACCGGTGTTTCTGTATGGATTGATTTATTTTTCCATGGCCTTTCTTAACATTGGGTGAGTCATTCTGTTGATTTTGCTGCTCTTGTTTGTTTCGCTTTGGACGCGTCACGTCTAACCCTGGCTGGCTCGCACTGACCCGACCATAAACAGCATCTTCGGGTACATTACTGAGTGCCATCGTTCCAAGGCACCCGAGGCGTTTGCGGCGCTGAACCTGCGCAATGTGTATTCGTTCGGAATGAATTATTTCATCTCGGACTGGATCTCGAGCATGGGAACGTTGCAGGTGTTTTCAATCATCGGCGGGGTGCACATATTCATTATGCTTTTGACGATACCCATGTGGGTGTTTGGGAAGAGGTGTCGCAGTGTCTCGGCCAGGGTGCCGTTCTTCCGAAAAATCACCAGCGGCCCTGCAGGGGCCTGACAGACAGGCACAGGACCCAAAAGGGACGCGACGGCTGAGTAAGAAGGGGGTATTTTGCCTGGATAGGCATGGTGGATTTGTGGCCAAGGGACGCGTATTCGGACTTTTGTTGTCGCTGCTTTGTCACAGTCACGGCGATGGGCTCTGACTCTTTGCGGGCCAGGCGGATGCGATTGGTTTGTTGGTCGTATTCCGTCCGCGTATGCGTACATGTATCGTATCATCAATCAATCGGGCTAGGTAGGGCTTTGACAGCAGGCAAACCACTAACGGTTCCGCTTTTATATTATTGAGAAATGGAGACGGTTGTGGAGGAGTGAGGCAGTGACAGTGGCCGTACTAATACCTGGGCTAAGTGGAATTGGGTGGAACGGTTCGTCGTGACGCGTGCTGTGAAGAGTGATGAGGTGGGCTAGCTGGTCATGATGTTGCCGTTCCTTGCATAGACGGTGGTGAGGGGAACGGCGGTGGTGGTGGTGTCGTGTCCCCTTGGCAGCCGTGCATCTAGAGGTAACCACCAACAGAGGTACCTGAAGGACGGACGGTATGTGATGATTTCTTGATGCTGTTAATGAAGTGTCATGATGAAGTAGTTGCCCACTTTTTGCTGTTTCTTTGACCCTGATTATCTGATAGATATCTCTGGGATGGTGGTGTAGCAGGCCGGCTCTCCACGCCCTAGCAGGGGCGCAGCAGCAGGCGTACCTACCTAATCCTAATCGTCTCTCTCCCGTCCGTCCCTTCGCTGTCAGCAGCCATCCATCCATCCATCCAGTCGTCCATCAATCGCCGTCGCCGTCCTTCACTTAGTTGCTCCATGCCACCACATGGAATTCCGCTACTGATGCTATGAGCTCTCGTCGCCGCCGCATTTTCAACTGCTGCTGCTACACCGTCTAGCAGTGCTCACCACCACCACGACATGCGGTGGTCATGGACAGGAAGGCCCTCCTCGTTCCGTGGTGCGTCCCCATCCATTTACTCCACCTCCACCTCGACTCTGCCGCTGCTCTGCCCATTCCCCAGCCGCCTCCCGCGCTTCCTAGCCAACCTCATCGTCTTTGCTACCCTCTTCGTCTTCATTTCCCTACTAACTGCCACCAGCGGCCTCGTCTTAGCATCCAGTTACCTCTCCACCGCTTTACCCGCCAGCTTCGCCCTCGACCGCCCGCTTCACACCACCGCCGTCGTCCTGCTCTTGTCCGGCCTTGCCATCGTTGCCTACGAGACCTGGACCCTCAAAAACCGCCGGCCTAATGCGAACGATCGCGGTTACGTCGCAATCCCCTTGGCCGAGGGTAATGGTCGCCCCTCATCCGAGGAGACATGGCCGCTGGAAGAGCGTCACGTACCGAGAAGCCGTCTCACCAGAAAGGGTATTGCTCTGTTGTTGGTAGCATTGCTGTTTGTGCTGGGCGCCCGCATCACCATATTCTGGGCTGTGCTAAGAGAGGTCGAATGTACCGGTCCAACTCTCATCGCATTCCTTCCTCTCGTCCTCGCTCTCTACCACGGCTTTCGCGAATCCCGCGAGACGACTCCGCGTCAGACCCCTGTCTGGTCAGCTTTCAACTCGCCAGCCGCGTCCTACCTGGACGGCTTCGTCAACTTTTTCCTGCACGGTTCCACCCGCTACATTCTCCCTTCGCTGTTACTCGCTATCGGTAGCTTCCTTACTTCGCTCAAGACCAGCACCCTCCGCTCTACCTACATCTGTTCTGCTGCCACCTCATCGGCTTTCCTTTTACCAAAATTGCAGTTTCTTGGCTTTTCCGTTGACTGCGTCGTTGTCCTCGTTCTCTACCATTTGGTTGACGAAGGCATCGAGCAATCTGATCCATCTCCCCCTTCCGAGCCCAAGGATGGCACATCTATCCATGGGCTCATTGGCTACACATTCATTGTAAGTCACAATACGAACCTGAAAAAATAACATTGCATCTACTAACCCTTTCAAGGCTTCGGCTTTAGTACTTGGCGTTGCCGGTATAATCGTCTACGGGGCAATGCCCGAACATCGCGGGTGGATGCTATATGCTCCTCGCGAATACTTACTTGGTCTTCTTCGTTTGTCTTTGATGATACCCCTCATGATGTTATGTTTCCTTATTTCGGTGAGTTGATAGCAATTGGAATTTACCTCGCCTATGCTAACTCCTTCAGGCTCGTATGTACGGCGTCATGGGCGCTGTTCTGATTGCGGCATTTTCATCTGCATATATCGGCGTTCTTCGAGCTCTTGCAACTGGCGTTTCTTTTTCTTTCCCACCAAAATCTACTGTTGGGCTCTCCCTCTGTTTAACACTCCTAACTATGGCTCTCGCCCTCCAACTGGTTGCAGATGCAAGTGACGAAAACCGAAGGCACAAAGTGGTGGTGCGGCTGGGGCGACATCAACATCTCGCCGCCGTTGCGCTACTTGTGATCTTTTCGATCGGCGTGGGTGTCTACCGCTACCAAAAACCCTCTTACGGCCACCCAATCTCCACTCTGATTGGAACCGCAGATGTCCAACACCAACGTTGGTCGTCGCAAGCTCATCGGAGCACAGACTTGTCCGATGCAGTGAAATCTTATCAGCAGCGGTATTCTCGTGATCCTCCGCCTCATTTCGACAAATGGTACGAATATGCAATCCAGCGGGAGTCCATTGTAATAGACGACTACGACAACATTGAAGAGGACCTCGCGCCATTTTCTTCCTTGAGCCCCGCCGAGCTGCGGCAGCGCACGGCTCAAGTGCTTGCGAACGACGAGCGCTTGGGAGGTGTCCGCATCCGCAGTGGCAAGGCCGAAATATACGGGGATGTTCCTGATACGCATAGATGGATGCTGGAAGGAACGATAAGCATGATTGAAAAGTTTGTACAGTTCATCCCAGACATGGATCTCGCCTTCAACCTTGACGATCAGTGTCGCGTCGCAGTACCATACAAGGAGTTGCAGCAAGCACTTTCACACCGTGAGCGGTATCCTGAACACACATCGGCCGATGGAAATATTGAGTTTCGTCCTGATCGCGCTTCCACCTGGCTTGAGACTAAGGAGGCACCTCGCTCGACAACATTGTTTAGCAATGCGAAAAGGAAACCGTCTTTCCAAGCCTACGGTTCAGTGGCTTGCGCGTCGAATTCACGGGCCCGAAGAGATCGCCAATGGGACAAAGGTGCTTTCTGCTCCGCTTGCGCCGCGCCTCACTCGCTCGGCGCTTTTGTGTCGAATTGGACACTCTCCGCAGATCCATGTCACCAGCCGGACCTTGCAAACCTCCATGGAATGCATATCAGTCCTTCCACCCTCATGGGGACACACCTTCTCGTTCCCATATTCAGCCAAAGTCGCGCCTCGGGTTATGCTGACATCAGGTATCCCTCGCCGTGGAATTATGTGGACAAGGTCAAGTACGAGTTTAGCGACAAGTATCCGGATCCCAATTTCGTGAGAAAGGAGAATCGTCTGTTCTGGCGCGGCAGCACCTCTGAAGGTGTTGCTACAACGGGGTCGTGGAAAGGCATGCTCAGGCAACGTCTGGTGCACCTCGCCAACAATGAGACGTCGCGTCAACCTATTTTCCTGCCAAAAGGGCAAAAATCAAGAAAGCTGGAATATGTCATGGAGCGACCAGAAATTATCAAGGAGCAACTCGAGACTGAGTTGGACATTCGCTTTGTAGAACCGATTGTTAACTGCGAAACGTCGGATTGTTCGAACCAAGAAGAAGAGTTCTGGTTTGGAGACGCCATCGACTTCAATCAGCATTGGCGGTATCGCTATCTCTTCGACGCGGATGGGGCTGGCTTCTCCGGCCGTTTCATCCCCTTCTTACAGTCAAACAGCGTCGTTTTCAAGGCTGCCGTGTTCCGAGAATGGTACGAAGGCCGTCTCACTGCATGGAAACATTTCATCCCTGTGGATGTCCGTCTGCACGATTTATTTTCCTCCCTTGCCTTTTTTGGTGGATACTCGTTGAAAGATGGTGGCAAGCGAATGCTACAACCTAGAGAGAAAGAGGCGGAATCAATTGCACGTGAGAGCAGAGTTTGGAGTGCAAAAGTGCTCAGGAAAGAGGACATGGAGATATACATGTTCCGGCTTTTGCTGGAGTGGGGGAGGCTGACGGATGACCGGAGAAAGGACGTGGGATATCGAGGGAAAACAGGGAATCGTGGATAGAGAGGAGTTTCCATTTACTGTTTATAACAAGTCAAAATTTCCTGTGTTGAATATCATTTCATTCCCCGTCTCCATCCATGAATCCAATTACGCCGCATCACGTGAACATGCGAAACTTGGCTCGAGCACCGGACGCGTCATGCTAATCCGCAGCTTCTCTCCTAAGCCCTAACGTTCCGCTCTGGTGGCAACCCCTCTCTTCAAGGAATGATAATTGAATAGAGCTTCACATACACACATAATATTCTATACCATCCGTAAAGCTACCCGTCTCGTATCGGATCGCACCTAATAAGAACGCAAAACCTAATACGAATGTACTGCCTCCAAGCACTCAACCGCCGCAAGGCTATTCGGACCACCGTCATATCCCCACCATCATGAGTTCCGTGTTCTCCTCCCTCGTAAGACCAGCAAAGACACGCCGCACATCCAGTAACCAACATGGTCTTGATGACACTGGACCCTCTCGTCAGGGCTTGCACGACTCTGAATCCGACCCCGACCTGTCAGAGCTCAACACCAGCCTACAGGCCCTTACCGAAATATTTCCCGATGTGCAGGCCGAGGTGTTCCGCGAGATGCTTACATCCTTCAGCCCAGAGAGCAGACTCCAAGTGGTGACGGAGCAGATACTCAAGCATGGGAACAAATGGGTGCGAGGTCGATACAGAATGCCTGCGGAACAGGAAGATCAGCGCGCCGCTGCCGCTCCCCACTACAAGTACCGAAAGGCAGACGTCGAGAAGGATACACGGGGTATACCACTCGCTCCACAGGATAAATTTCGGTCTAAGAGCTACAAGGAAGCCGCAAAAGAAGCGCTGTACACGGAATTCAAGGGCTTGAGTCATTCTACAATCAAGGCGGTGCTGGCTGAATGGAACTGGAGCTATACCGACGCCAGGCCAACATTATTGCAGCTTTCGAGCAACAGCTGGCGTTATAGCATCACGAATTTTTTCATGCGACGTAAGACTCCGACTGCAACAGACCACCCTCTTGTTATGTGGCTTGCCCCCGAATCAAGAAGTGGGAGAGGAAAGAGGCCGCTGCTGGTGAAAACAAAGAGCCCCGAGCTGGATCAGGAACTATATGAGACATTGATTGTTCCTGAGCTAGAGAAGCAGCAAAAAGAGCAAGTCCAGCAGGATCTTGAGCTTGCTTTGCAGTGGAATGAAGAACAGGCGGAGGAAGAAGGTGAAATGTACGACTGTGAATGCTGCTTCATCCCGAACACTTTGCAGCAAATGGCTACATGCGACATAGACGGCCACTACATTTGCTTCCGATGCATTCGACACGCCATCAACGCCGCTCTCTACGATCAAGGCTGGGCTCGCAACATCAACACCGAACTATGCACCCTCAAATGCATAGCCCCTCCAGCAAGCAGCGCTGAAGATTGCCGCGGATGCGTGCCCATGTCTTACATCCGCCGCGCCCTCCTCCTCGAATCTGACGGCGAAGACACCCTTCAAAAGCTCCACGAACGCTTCAGCAGCGAAGCACTGACACAATCCCACCTCCCCCTCATCCAGTGCCCCTTCTGTCCCTACGCCGAAATCGACGACCTCAGCCTCCCCACGACCAACCTTCTCACAGGGCTCCGCATCAAACGACGTCCCCTCATCCTCGCCTCAATACCCATATTCGAACTTCTCTGTTTCAACGCCGCACGCGCCGCCCTCTCCACCATCATCCTCCTCCTCTCTCTCCTCGCTTTAACAACCTACATTCTCCCCACTCCCCTCCTCACCCCGCTCACCACACCCTTCCGAACCGCCCTCCGTCGCATCCACCTCAAACGCCGCGGCCTCCGCTTCCAATGCCTCTCCCCCCTCTGCTCCCGCACATCCTGCCTCACCTGCACCGCCCCCTGGCACGACCCGCACACGTGCTACTCGTCACAACTCACCTCGCTCCGCCTGACCCTTGAGCGCGCCACCACCGACGCCATCAAACGCACCTGCCCCGTCTGCAACCTCTCCTTCGTCAAGTCCGACGGCTGCAACAAGCTCGTCTGCTTGTGCGGCTACAGCATGTGCTACCTCTGTCGAAAAGGCTTGAAGGTCGAAGGGTACACGCACTTTTGTCAGCATTTTCGAGCGGTGCCTGGCGAGCGGTGCACCGAGTGCGACAAGTGCGATTTGTATAGGGTCGAAGATGAGGAGAGGGTCGTGGGGCGCGCGAGGGAGAAGGCTGAGCAGGAGTGGTGGGAACGTCAGGGGGATGGTGCTGGTGGGAGGCCCGAGGCGCTGAAGGGCGTCGTGGGGAGGAATGGGGTTAGGCTTGGGGGTGCGGGAGAGGCGAACGGTGGGAAGGGTTGGTGGTGGTTGTGGGTGAGGTTTGGGTGGGTGGATTTCGAGACGTGGGTTGAGAGGGGGGTTGAGGGGTTGTTTGTTTAGACACTTGTTGACTTTCGTTTTTTTTTTGGGCGTCTTCGTCCCCCCTCTGTCTTATATCTTTTTTTTTCTAATCTTATTTTATTGTTCATGATCTTGCATGTGTGTTATGTGTTACGTGTGTCCGTGTGAGCTTGCGCCCAGCAGACTGTGTCTGTTTCGCATCGTAAATTGGTTTTGTCTGTTGTTTGTGATTGATACATACTCCTTTTTCCTGTCCCTCTGTCTTCTCACATCCTCCATCTTACATCTTACATCTTCACTTACATATGTACCTTTTCTTTACCTTTTCTTCACCGACAATTAATGTTCGTTATTCGAAACGTTGATACCTACCTCAAGCTACCTACGTAACGGAGATATGCACCGTCTGTGTCTTCATTCTCTCCCTTCTTTTCTCCTTTCCTTTTTTTTCTTTCTTTTTTAGCGTTTGCCCGGTCTGAGAGGGACTATTGACTTTTTGGCGTTGGGTGTTGGGTGTGAAGGTTAAGTGTGGAGGAGGGATGTTAGGTTGGTTTTGGGATTAGAATGACGGTTGGTTGGTTAATCAGGTTATTCACCCGTATATTTGAGGTACAAGATGAGGTTGCGTTTATGTGTGAGTTATGTATGTATACATAAAGTAGGCTTTTTCCATGGAAAAGAATGGTGCTGTGGCGTAGTAATGTTTGTTTGGTGAATTAAATCTGAGCATTATCGAGGGGGAAGAAGAAGAGGGGTGGGTGTGGGTGAGGATTGTATAGAGATGGATCCAGATGCAGTCAAATTTTGAGTACGTATATGTTCTGGTTGTGACTTCGCTGTTATGCGGTGGGTTTTCTCGTAAGTACTGAATCAAATGGCTTGTGTGTGTGTGTTACCATTTACCTTTACTAAGTTCCAAAAACTAGAACATTTGAACCCTTTGAGAGCAACCACACGGCATTTCTTAACTATTTAATTTGCAGGCTTCGAATCCCATACAACCGGGACGTCCACCATGCATGGCAATGAATGGTATCTTTTTTACGTGGTTTTGATTTTAGTTTCATTTTTGTCCTTATCTTATTTTTATGCCGCTGTGCGCCCCTGCTTTGCTATACATATATGTCAAGACTCAGAACCCCATCCCTGCCGCAGAATCGAGAATAATCGAGGAGAAGACGAAACCGTCAAATAACGTCAAAAACAGAGAATGTTTTTTCAAGCTTTCGACCCCATCTCACGATCCTTCTCCTCCATCTTCCGCCGCGCCGCAAGAATCATTTCCTCCCGCCGCCGCTGCAATATCGATTGGCGTTCATTGCGGTCTTGGGACCACGCTTTCTGCTTCGTGGTTTGCTTCTCTTGGGACGACTCGTCGGCTGATGATTCTTGGTGGGCGGAGATTTTAGAGGAGAGGTTGTATCGCGTTATTAGGTCTGGTTTCGATGCGGGTTTGGAGGTGGACGGGGTGGAGGTGCGGGAGGATGGTGTGGGAGGGGCGCGCGGGGCGGGTTGTGGGAGGGTGAAGGTTGGTGGTGGCTGTTTTTTTGGAAGTGTTAGCTAGGAAGAAGGGAATGGAGTCGTTCTGGGGGGAAAGTGATAGGTACGAGGAAGGGGGGATGGGTGGTGAATGATGAAATAGACTTACAGTCTCCAACGACCGTCCACTCAAAATCTTCTCTGTGACTGCCTGCACGTTCCCACCGTTCCTAAATAGCTCCCAGGCAATCGTTCTTTTCTCGAGCTGTGGGAACATCTGGGATATTTGTTCGATCTGCGCGGCATTGATCCGCGGGGATGTACGGCCTGGTCGCGTGCTGCTGTTGCTGCTATTACTATCTGTGCTGGGCTTGCTGAAGAACCATCGCACAGCTAGCACTGTGACGACTATGAACACCAAAATTTGGGGGATGTTGAGCGTTTGCTCAGCCATTCTGGGGTGAAAGGTTGTGGCGCGGGCTTGCCGGAGCTCGAGTGTTTTTATGTGAGGTTGAGTCGACGGGGAGTGCGGTTTTGGGATGTTGTCTTCGTGTTTGAGCTTGATGAAGCTTCAAAGATGTAGGTAGGGGCGTGGAAACAATATCCGATGGTGTATCTGGATATGATTAAGTAGCGGGGAGGGTTAAAGTGGCTCAGTGAAAGTGATCTGTGACGAAGCGGCAATGGCATGACCCTCGACTGCTTATCTCGGATCACATCCGGAAGTGGGAAATCGCCGAGCCATTACCGTTAGCGCGCACGACCCCTTTCCCCAGACTTCATCTACAACCTCTCAATTCCCTACATATACCCACTCATTTGCGGTCGCAGTATGCTAATGTTTTGATCTTTGCTTGCTGGGCCAATCGTCGCCAGTTGTCTCTCTTTTTTCATGTCATTGTTGCTTATATACCCCGTGATACCCTTTTGACTATCGTATACGCTGTTGTCTACGCGATTGGCTCATGCTTTGCGCTCGAGCACATATTATACACACGTTACTCTAACTTGATTGACGAAAGAAATGGATGTGGGGAAAGATTTCGAACCAAAGAAGGAAAGGGAAGAAAAGGCGGTGAAGCCATCTGAGGAAGTGAAATCTGCGGAAAACGCTGGATATAAACCCTCCACCGACTGGAATGTCGAAGGGCAGCCCGGGACAACCACCAAGAAAAGACAACTTCGACTCTCTTGCTTACCAACTACATTCCAATGGACTGTATCTGACAAGTTCGATCGTGTATTGCCCCCTCACAAACGCATCTTGGGTCTTAAACGCAAGGCCTTCTGTCTTATCTTGTTGGCCATCTTCCTCTGTCTACTTGCCCTCATTATCGGTCTTGCCGTCGGCCTCACTCAAAACAAGAAGTACGTGTCTCCTCCTCTATAACTATAATACTTGCTTATCTCGACCAGGGGTCCCAAAGTCTTCAATACTACTGCCGATGGCAACCTTTCTGGCGACTTGACATACTACGATCCCGGCCTAGGCGCATGTGGCTCAACACACACGGAAAACGACGCCATCGTCGCTGTTTCACATATCCGATTTGATGCAGCTGGTGGCGCTAACCCGAACAATAACCCTCTCTGCAACAAGAAGATTCGCATCATCCGAAATGGCCATGCCGTCGATGTCACTGTGGTTGATAGATGTGAGTTGGCTTTTTCTAAGCCTTGCAAATCCGCACACAGATGTTGACTTTTAAATAGGTGTGGGTTGCAAGCAAGACGATCTCGATGTTAGTCTATCTGTATTCAAATCTCTCGCGGACGTGGATGCTGGTCGGGTTAGTACGACATGGTCGTGGCTATGAGTAATATCATAGTGTTTCATTGTTCTGTCATACCTTCCATCCAGGCTTGTCATATAGGAAATGCCAGACATTCCTGCTGACTCTTAATTTTCTCCGCAATGAATATATACATGACACGTGTATTGACGCCTAATCACTGGGCTCTTCTTGCGTTTCAGAATCTTTTGTTTTGGGTGTCGATAACCTTGACTCATGTTGAAATACTATAATTTTTCACAGTTTCTTAAAGTATATATAAGGCTCAGCCTGCTCTACATCTAGAGAAAGTTGTTCTCGCTATAATACTAGATTTAATATCCCTCATACATGGGAACTATCTTGCTCACTTCATTCACTATGTACGAGGAAAGATCTTCACCCATCTACCCAAGCTTCATCCCAGACTTCGATGCAGACTCAGTCAGACCGGTCTCCATACCCCAAGCCGAGCATTACCAGCCCGCCCAGCAGCAAAGGGCTACTTACAATCCACCTTCAGAGCGCCGTGTCAACAACGGATCACACCTCTACGCCACCGAAGCACAGCCACAACATCCAACCAGACGATTAGTAGACTCAGAAAACACTCTGCAGCGCCGCATCATATTTTGTGGCCTCAGTGGTGGGTCCTTAGCAACCACGCCGCCCGACTACGCGCCGAGGGAAAGACAGGGAGGTAGATATTAAGCAATCCCGGCCAACCAGTGCTGGAATACCCCTTCAGGTCTCTGAATATGAACAAACCTCAGGAAGTAAACAGTATTCATATCATCCAAGTGCAACGGAACACACGGTTTCAAGTGACGCTTCAGTGAAGACTGACCCAATCACCTCCCTCATGATAACACAGCCCGCTGAGGTGACAGTCCCACAAACCTTGACTCATCAAAATAGTATATTAGACCTCGATGCCATAACGAACACTATCTCTCCACCACTACCTCCCAACGCCATTTTCTCAACCACTTTTGTACAGGCCACAGTCACTGAGGTCGTTGACGACATGCCTTCCTCGAACCCTAAACGACACAGCCCTGTATACACGAAAACGACCAACACTGCTACTTCCGCGCTATCATCTTCAACAACTAAGGAAAATACGAGGTCAAAATTGACGACTTTAGCACGGAGGGATCAAAGCACGTCAGCCGTAAAGCAACCGGAAGCAGCAGCGCCTTCACTTTTCGAAAACTCCTATCCAATGAGCACAGCAAATCCCAATATTCATTCGCGGCACGATCTCATAATGAAAAGCAGCGCAACTGCTCTTCGTCAGCCTTTCAAACTATCGATCCTTCTCTTTTGGGCCCTCGTTATCTGCACTGCGGCTCTGTTTGTTGGTGTAACAGCATCTGATGACCAGCTGGCTCACATACAGACCACGTCTTCGCCAGCGTTGCACAGTAGGAACCGAGTTGATTCAATGATCCCTCAGACTTCAACCCCAATTGTATTCACCCCATCCACTCCTACCATTACCCCAGTATCCCCACCAACCGGTTTACCATCAAGACGTACTATCGTCCCTGTAAAATTCAATCCAACGCAAATGGACAACGCAGCGAGAGGCCTCCGAGTCCCGTTCCCCTTCGCACTCCTACCTCACTTAAGAAACGCATATGCCAGCTTCTTCGACGGAGAAAAACGGCAGGATGAAGCTATCGAACTCGACTTTGATGAGAACAAGGCGATTAAAATCCCTAAACCAAAACCCAAGACCAAGCCCAAGCCCAAGATATTACCAAACGGGACCGAAGTATCGGGTGCTACGAGTGGGAAGATTGGTCTTGGGTGGAGACAAATTGGGATATTGACGCACTTTAGAGCCGCACATGCTGGTCTTTTTGGAAGGAACAAACGTGAGGAGAATGCTAATGTTGACTTCCATATGAAGAATGAATCAGCTACGGCGTCGGGATCGAATTTGGGTGGCCATACTGGTACAATGTCGTTCACGGTTTTCATAGTTATAACGGTTATCTCGTTGACCGCTCTCCTAGTGATGTTCGCCGTCTTGTTATGGATTGTTAAGGCAAGTGGGTGATGAAGCATGGACATCAGAATTATGGTTAGTTGTTCTTGCTGTTTGGTTTTTTGGGGGGTATTTCTTTTTCTTGTATGCCTAGCTATGTTTTAGTCTCATTGTTCGCGGTCTCTCTATCTTGGAGTCGTTTTGGCCATTTTGTTGTTTTTTAATAGCAACTTTTCCTTTTTACATGTCCAATGTTTCCTGCTTTTATCTTCAACTTGATTTATTAAAGTCTTATAGTGTCTTTCTATAATATCTCAATTAGTTCGATACTAGAGAAACTAGTTTACATTGCTAGAATAAGAAAGGGTAACACACCATTTCAAATTACTTTTTTCACTCTACTATTTACCGTTTTGTTCTATCCCCAGGTTACCATATTTCACAGTATGTGAGGACAGACAAAACACCATAAGTTTATATTTTGAACCGCAATCAGCAAGTGTCCATTTGCGATTCTAATATTTTTTTTCCGTTGAACAAATGAGAAAGGTTCTACCCCAATAAAGATAATAATCCAAAAGTAAGAAAGCAGAAACGTAAACCATCATTCATGGCAAAAATATCATATAAAGAAAGGCAAGGGCGTCAGTCATAGGAGACTGACTGTCATTGTCCCGGGTGACCAGACTGGTCCGTCCATATCATGACGTCCACGATAATTCTAGCATATCTCCTCTCCATTTTAAGAACCAGTTTTTCCATCTGAGCACATATTTGACTTACTATTGGCGGCCACAGAAGCCCCACCGTTAAGATATTTGCACACCTTTTAAAGTTACCGACATCTGGGGCGCATACCCGAATTCAGTTGCCGGCTGCATAGTCGAACTATAGCCTGATTCGTAGCATCATAACTCTCATATGCCCTACCTAATAATCCATGTCGCTTTTACTTGGAGTGCAAATCTGCGAACCAATGCCTTCGAAGTGTATAAAAAGTAGCGGGAATAACTATGCCACATTTGATCATTCATGCAACCTTGCTACCGAGGGCGCTGTAACTGACGTCAATTCTTCATGTAAATGCAGGAGTCTCGGATATTAAATGATGCGCTCAACTCAAAACACGCATCCAGTAGCGAGCAGTACCGCTCCTACACTATTTTTACTGTCTAATATATATATCACCATTCCACAACGGCACCAGGAAACGGGAATATCACTTCAATCCAACTCCACAAGGAGCAAATAATGTGAACATGGAGAAGCAAAATAGGAGGATGTCGCCATATATTTCAATCACTGAATATAGTATTTATATTTACGACCCCGCAAAATCTATTTTATCCCCGGTAAGCCCACTTCACTGAGACCATCTTGCTCAAAGGCAGTATTTAAGCTACAGACTTCACCATGCTAGAGCAATGTAGCGCAGATCCCTTTCTTGAACCCAACTTGTTGAAACAAGCCACCGTGGTTCTAATCACATAGCACCCAAAATGCATTGGCAATCCCTAGCCCTTCTCTTCAGCACAACCATCACCACCACTCTCGCCGCAAAAGCCTCCCCAGGCTGCGGGAAAGCCCCAACAGTCGTCACCCCCGATGCCGGCACGAAACCTCTCAGCGTAACCGTAGGCGGGCGCGCCCGCTCCTACTACGTCAAACTCCCTACCAACTACAACAACACGCACCCCTACCGTCTCATCTTCACGCTCCACGCGTTCGGGGGAACAGCGCAGCAAGTAACGGTTGGAACTGGTGGCTACCTACCCTATTATGGCCTTCCATCCCTCATCAACGACACCGTGGGAGCCATCTACGTCGCGCCCGACGGCATCAGCAACGGGTGGCAGAACACTAACAACTCAGACGTAACCTTCATCAGCACGCTCGTCAAAACCCTCAACGACGACCTCTGCATCGACGAGAACCTACGCTTCTCGACGGGCTTCAGCTACGGCAGCGCCATGTCGTACGCCATCGCCTGCTCACTCGCAAAGGACTTCCGCGCCGTCGCCGCGCTCTCCGGAAACCCATCTATCAGCGGCTGCGTCGGCGGCAACGACCCCATCGCGTACTACGCCCAGCACGGCGTATCCGATCAAGTGCTCCCAATTGCAGGCGGCCGCCAGATGCGTGATCGCTTCGTTAAAAACAATGGATGTACTGCAGTGACGGCGCAGGAACCGGCGGCCGGGAGTGGTAAACATATCAAGACGGTGTATCAGGGGTGCGATCCAAGGTATCCTGTTGTGTGGGTGGCCTTTGATGGCCCCCACACGCCGCAACCGACGGATGCGGGGACTACAACGACGTTCTCGCATTTCGAGACGTGGGAGTTTTTCAAGCAGTTTACGTGAGATAGGGGGGTGTATCGTGCGGGTCGCGCGCTAAAAGGAGTGGTTGGTGGATGAGCACGCTTGTTCAGGGATCTGCATAGTTTGCGTGTATACGATATGGCTCGAGCGCGAGGACTTCGAATTCAAGTACATGGTTGAACGTGCTTTCGGTTCTCACGTCCCATTGAACGTATCTTGAAACATGACCGAACGGTGTTGCAAGGCCGGGGTTCATATATTATTTTACAGGGGAATGACGAATATCAGGAGACCTAAAATATTGTATTTTCGATGGCATCGTAAATCAATCAACTTTCTGGCGCAGCAAAACATAAGCTACATATCAAATCTCAATTGAAGAGATATAAAAACCTCAGTTTCTTGGTGCACATAATGCAATTCTACGTAGGTTTTTCTAGCATGCTGAATGGTATAGAGAGGGTAAACCTCTCGATTTCAGTTCAAATATATGTAGGCGGTTACTTCTTCATTGGGCATGTACCCCTTTTCCTCATGCATGAGTGACATTCCTACGCAATTGCGTAAAGCCAAGACCTCCAAACCGCAGAACCATTCACATCTCACTAACGTCGCTCCCTGTAGGTCAACAATTCCTTAATTCGAAAATACGAGCGGTACCTTGACTTTATACTGCTACAGCTCAGCCCATGTATTGGTATCTGTATTTTCTCTTTGGTACGTCTTCTCGTGCTACATATCTAAGAGCACTCTATATCTAGTTAATATAAAAATACTACTGCGTGATCGCATAATTAGTTCTCACCGCTGTCTAGTCTACTAAACAGGATGAACTATCTAACCCTATAGTTCATTCTAGCATGGAAAGTTTGAATTGATCATCGCAGAGTATTTTTACCCTGGGTATCGACACAGGCAAATCGAAAAAGACACAACGTAACGTCCTCGGCCAGGACGAACACACAAGCAACTGTTTGCGCACGTGATTAGAAGCTGACGCACGTGATCAGTATGGTTGTGTAGTAGATCACTCCGTCCCATTTTCATAGAACCATCCACCACCCAACTTTCACCTTCCTCTTTCCAGTTTATTCTAACATATACAGAGATTGTTACCAGCTTGTTTGCTAGTATCGCATAGGGATTTTTGCAGGGTCGCCATGGATGCCCTATGTACGTAAGACCGTTGCCTATAGAGCAGAGCAAAACCAGGCGCTTATAGAAGATTGCTGCTACTAGCGAGTGATGCCCTGTTTATCGTGCCTTTTGCGAGGGACGACTGGTTCGTCGGTCGAGAGGACACCATTGCTAAAATTAGCGAGCGCAAAAAAGCAGCCGCGTCAAGGCACGCGCGAGTAGCTTTGGTTGGGCTCGGAGGTGTTGGGTGAGCATTGTTGCACTATGCCTGCTGCGAGCAGTATTATTGACGAGAGACTAGGAAGTCGCAGATTGCCATTGAGTATGCCTACAGAATCCAGACGGCAGAGCCACATGTATTGGTAGTCTGGATACATGCAAGCAACCCTACCCGATTCCGGCAAGGATATAGAAATTTAGCTGACAAGCTTTCACTGCCTGGGGGGGAGGACGCAAAGGAGGACATCTTGCAGCAAGTCTATGCCTGGCTTTCAGACCCGCGGAATGGGCCATGGCTGATGATCCTCGATGACATTGACGACGACGGCGTCTTTTTTTCTGAAGATCAAAACAGCACAGACATAGACGCTGTGCAGGCAGATCACGGCAGGCCACTCGAGAGCTTCCTTCCTCAGGCGGCGCACGGGACGATTCTGATCACGTCAAGAAACAACGTAGCAGCTACTAATCTCGTGGGTAGACATGGCGACGTTGTCCAGGTTGAGCCGATGGAAGAAGAGGAGGCATTGGCGCTGCTCCACACTAGAGTACCATTTGGCGGCTCTAGTCGAGCAGACGCCAAAGCGCTTGTCAACGTGCTAGAACACATACCTCTTGCTATTACACACGCTGCGGCATACATCAAGACGCGAACATTTACAACAACAATTTCTACCTATCTTAAGCTGTTCCGCGAGAGCAAGGCCAACCAGCTGCATCTACTTAGCAGGAAGGAGTGGAAAGACATTCGACGAGACCACAGCATCCGAGACGCGGTGATTACAACATGGCAGATTTCGTTCGAGCACATCCGGAAGACGGAGCGGTCGGCTGCGGACCTGCTTGCGCTGATGAGCATGTTTGACGAGCAGGGGATCCCGCGCTGGCTGCTACTACGGCAGACCCACACTAGCCAGCTAGACTTTGACGACGCTCTGGCGCCTCTGCTCATCTTCTCCCTCGTGAAGGTGGACATTGAGACGCAGGCATTGACGATGCACCGGCTAGTGCAGCTGTCGATGAGGACATGGCTGGATGCGGAGAAGGAGCTCGACAGGTGGGTAAAGGAGTCGATCCAGGCTCTAAGAGTGGCATTTCCGCCCCTGAGATATCCGAGTTGGGAGCAGTGCAAAGTGCTGCTGCCGCACGTGAAAGAGATAGCAAGCCACAGGACGGAAGACAAGGAAGAGTTGGAGAAGCAAGCGGGGAGCGTTTGGAGGGCAGGGTGGTTTCTATTTGTAAATGGAGAGTACACGGC
Organism: Periconia sp. R9002; assembly: GCA_023627715.1. NCBI lineage: Eukaryota > Fungi > Ascomycota > Dothideomycetes > Pleosporales > Periconiaceae > Periconia > Periconia sp. R9002. The sequence continues at coordinate 163,278 of JAMAHW010000079.1, forward strand.
AGCGGAGGGGATTCTTCGGCGGTCGTTAGACATCATGGAGAAGGTATCTGGGCGAGAGCACCCCAACACGCTCGCCGGCGTTAGCCAGTTTGGGTCGGTGCTGTCGAAGCAGGGAAAGTATGAAGAGGCAGAAGCGATACATCGACGAGCGCTGGAAGGGAGCGAGAAGGTGCTTGGGCGAGAGCACCGTAACACGCTCATCAGCGTTAGCAAGCTTGGGTTAGTGCTGTCGAAGCAGGGAAAGTATGAAGAGGCAGAAGCGATGCTTCGACGAGCGCTGGAAGGAAAGGAGAAGGTGCTTGGGCGAGAGCATCCCCGCACGCTCGACAGCGTATACAACCTGGCATTCCTGTTTCATCAGAAGCAACATTACTCTGCCGCTATCAACCTGTATCAGCGAGCATACGAAGGCTACGACAAAGTACTTAGTGCACAGCATCCTACCACCATAACTTGTTTCCGTGACTATCAATCTGCTTTACAGGAAAGTGGGCCATAAATTTGTACTATAAATCACAAAAACTATTCAAGTTATGAAATCTATTCATCTAAGACATGCTATGTAGATATCATGACAATGCGGCCACAAAAACACCAAACAAAACAGCAAGAAAGAAAAAAAGATGACCCAGGAACCAGTTTTCATCTATAACTATCAAAAAACACCAGAAAAAAAAAGAGTTAAATCCACAGTTTCCACAAAACTTTTTGCCTTCGGTAAAGAAGAACAAATATACACCATCCATCGAAGCGAATGAGTGACCGAAAAACAATCCATACTTTATATCCAAACCATACCAATTTCTATATACAGTGCTTCTCATGTCCCATTCCAAGCAACACGACACCGTTCACAGGTCGTCGAAGGCGTACAATCCAAGAAAGAAGCTTCTTAGTTGTTGATGGCGGGCTTGGTGGAAGCCTTAGCAGTGGGCTTCGCAGGAGAGGGTTTGGCACCGACGCCGGAGGGCTTAGCACCGCCGGAAGGCTTGCTGTGGGTAGGCTTTCCAGTTCCGTGGGGCTTGCCAGTTCCCTTGGGGATCTTGGGCTTGGTTCCCGTGGGCTTTGCGGAACCCTTGGTCTTGGAGGGCTTGGGGATAGCGGCTTCTTCCTCGGCCTGGGCCTCGGCGTTGCGGGCAGCGAGGTTGTAGCTGATTTCTAGGCGCTTCTCGAGGCTGTCGTCGGACTCGTCGTCGGTGCTGTCGCTGCCGGTGGAGGGAGTCGTAGGGGTGGTGGTTGTGGAGTCGGTGGGAGCGGGGGCAGCGGCAGAAGAAGCACCGGAGGCTTTGCCCTGGCCTTTGCCTTGACCTTTGCCTTGACCAGCTTGGGGAATGCCAGAGGGAGCAACACCACCGGTTCCTGAAGGTCCGGCATGACCCTTTCCTTGACCCTTGCCTTTGCCTTTGCCCTTTCCAGCGATGGGCGCTCCAGTCGGTTTGGCACTACCTTGTCCTTTGCCGGAAGGACCTTTGCCGGAAGGAGCTTGACGTTCCTTGAGGCTGCCACCGGACGAGCCAGATGGCTCGGGATCACTAGTATCTGTAGGCTGGGGAGCGCTTGAAGACTTTCCTTTGGCCTTGGCCTTGCCACCGGGAGCAGAAGCTTTGCCAGTGGTCAGGGGAACGCCTGGGCGCTGGCTCCTGCCTTGGCGCCTCTCAAGGCTGCTGTCCGCGTCCTCGGACTCATCGCCAGTCGAGGTTTCAGGAGTCGTGGGGGTAGTGGTGTCAGTGGGCTGGGCTGGGGCAGCACTGGCTACTCCAGAGGACTTTCCGCCCTTGGCTTGTCCCTTTCCTTTGCCAGCCTGAGCGCTGGGAGCACCAGTCGGCTTAGCAAAACCACCGGTACCCTTTCCTTGAGGTGCACCAGTTCCCTTTCCTTGTGGGGCACCCGTGGGGCGCGCACCAGCAGGGAAGCTCGAAGGGAACGCTCCACTGTGTTGAGGAGCTCCAGAAGAAACAGCTCCGGGCTTCTTGTTGTCCATGCCAGCCGGCCTCTGGGGCAGAGCGAGCGTAGAGCCGAGAAGAGCGAGAACGACGAAAGACTTCATGTTGAAAGTTGGTAAAGGTGTGTTTGGAAAAAGTTGTTGTGTTGGATTGATTCGAATGGTAGTTCAAAAAGAGAGACTGGCGCAGCCAATGAGTGAATGAAGGAGATAATGGAAAGAAAGAATGTGAAGTGGTAGTGAATTGGAGATGTGATGAAGATCTGGATGAGGATTGTTGAGGGCGAAAATGCCTTTCTTCTTATATCTCTTGAAGCATGCATACGAGTCTCTGGCATTTAGTACAGTCCTAAAAGGGAACGCTTTCGCTAGTAGTCTCGCACCCCTGTCAGCTCCGGGTGCACTAACTTGCAGTAATACTCCGCACATCAGGCTGTCAGCATAGACCAGTCCGCGGTCTCGGTGGGTCCTGAATGTCATTAGTGTACGCTTTGTTTGAAGCATATCCAAACAGCAGCACTCAAGGGTACGCAGATCCAACGAGGGGAAGTCCGTCAACACCAAACTACGGATTCGCAGCGGGTTACAGCCCTGTGCGCTTTGCGCATCACGCGTCTTCATGTTTGAGGACGCCAGGAGGCACATGGGGGCCATCTAGCGATTCTCAGCGAATGAGAACCACTGTTTCTCAGACGGCATGTTCCGCTAAGGATGGTTAAGGGATTCCATCTAGAGTGCCGCTCAGATGCTTGAGGCCACGGACGCGTTCAAGCATTGATCTTGATCGGTAGTATGAAACCCCTGGGAGAAAAAAAAAAGCAGAAAAATGGTTGAAACGCCGTTGTTTCCTTCGTCATCGGTTGACGTATGTTGATTGGCATGGTGGGTCCCCGACATTATGCTCTACCGCTTTTCTGTTTCAATGCATCCCTGGAAGGCTGGAATATGCATCAATGCAATGCGCCGATCGCATGGCTTAAAGTGTACAGCCGCCTCGACATGCCAAACAAACATTTCTATAAATGAAAAGATCGCACCACGGGATACCGACCGCGTGGCCCATGAAAAACAATGTGCTCGAAACGGTAGACAGGTGTAGCAAATGATAAAAAGTCCGGTTTCGTGGTGACATGTTGACATGGAACGAGACCATCACTGCCATGACGGTTGGTGGCGTGCTCCGCTTGGTTGCGCGTCCATCCCAGAGCGGCATGGGAGCTGTAGTCCGTTGTTGTGACCCATAGCATGCCCAAAACGTGCACAATGACGAGACGCTCGGGACCAATGGTGTAAAGTGATGGAAGAGCGGACGGACGTCCGTTAATACCGATTGCAGAGTGATGCTGAATGATTCGAAATGTTGTTATGGATTGACGTGCTTGTTGATTCTGAATGTACAATCCTATGAACCTGCAATTTTATTTTGGGTCGTGCAATCTGAAAAAGTAAAGTCTCGAACAGTGTACGCTGGCCAAAGACGATGACTGAAGCAACAATTGTCCCCCTGTAGTTGTTACGATCAATCATAGCCAACCGATTCGCTTTGCTGCGTAACTCCAACCGGAAAGCAATGCGCTCGCTCCTGTGAATACTATCAGGGCACCATAACCACTGCCATATGCTACTCCAGCTCTCCATGATCCTGCCCGTAGTAAAGCTTCCGATAACGGACCACTGCACAGATTGGCGAGCCCTTTACCTGCCGATAGACATGCAAAAATCATTCCCAAATCTGCATGTTCCCTTTTCTCCTTGGTGTCTCGCATGATTGCGCTCCATGAACTGGAGTACGAACCGGCAAACGCTCCGTACACTACACAAAAAACGTACAACACGGGAAGTGAAGTTGCAAAACCCCAGAGAAGAAACACTGCTAATGTTGATGTTGCAGCAGCAATACAAAGACAATTAGTCACATCGAATCGATCCACCGCAGTCCCCATCGAAAGGCATCCGACGAAGCCAGCAAAGTTGAACAAGATAACAGTTACTGTGCTTTGGAGGCTTGTTGCACCGAGAGAACGCGCATACAACGGCATGTAAATAGCTGGGAGAAAGTAGCCGATTCCCTGGATGATAATGGTTGATTCATGGATGAGAAACTTCCGGCAAGTCCAGAACGACATATCGAACCTCCGAGATTGCGAAGCTTGCGACAAGGGCAGCCGGGGCTTGAAGAAGAGCAGCACCGGAAAGTTGAGGACCACAAAGGAGAGAGCGCAGACTCTCAGTGTGGTGCGGAATCCATACTTCTCCAATAGCCACTGGAGGACTACGGGAAGAATGGCACCAGAAAGTCCGAGTCCAGCCATGGTAACGCCGTATGCGAATCCACGCTTGCGAACCCACCACTCCTCGATATAGAACAGAATTGGCGTCCAAGCGAGCCCGCCTCCGATCGAGTATACGATCCCTTGGGTCGCGATAAGATGAGTGACAGTCGTGGAAAAAGATCCAAGCCCTAGTGCTAGACACATAATGCTGAGTCCCACGGGAGTGGCCCATGCGCGTAGCCGTGGGAAGACCTTAAGAAGTACAAACATGGGGATGATACTCATGTACATTATACCCTGTTTTTCATCAGTCACAACTGTCTTGTAAGAAATTTGCTTCTTTCCACAGAAATTCAATCTCCAGAGCTGCTCCATGGGAGTCGGAAAATCTACATGCAGCATCGTAGTGAAGAAATGAAGTTGTTCGGCAATCTGGAGTGATACGAATCGAACATACCATAGCACAAGCCCCGACAACAGCAATATTTTTCTGCCCTGCAAATGCGTAGGTGCTGTAATACTCCTGAAAAATTCCATAAGACGCCGCAAATCCTGTGAAAGCGTAAGTAAATAAGCGTTCGCTTTTCCTTTCACGTCTAAAAACTCCGGTGATATTAGCGTACCCCATATCAGCCCTTCGAGCATAAAGCATGCGAAGAGAAATAGCCAAGCATCTTTTCCGCCATCCGTTGGAGGCAAAGAGAATGATTCTTGGGATGGAAGAGGTTCATTGCGATGAGGCTCAATCCCGTCATACGTTGAGGCCGCAACTTGACTATAATCGTTCAGTTCCACCTGTGTATCGATTGACGTAGACATTTTAGGCCGTGGTCATCAACCTATATAGAGTGAGGAGGTGTAGCAAAGCAAATAGATATCCGCAAGATTGAATGAATGTACCACGCGGGTTGATAAGTCAAATAGTGAGTCACATGTGGAGCCTGAAGGATTACGCCATTGAATCAACGATAGGGCGTGCAGATAGCCGGATAACCGTAAAATATCGATACGTTCATTCATGTACATACATGGAAAATCAACTAGTCACTTATCTAGATGTAGAAGTAAGTGCTTTAACCGATGATAAGCGATAACAGTTGCTTACATGAAGTGGCTGAACTGTGGCGCAATGTGGCCGTGCATAGCAACGCGGGAAAGAATGCACGACGCGCTTGGATTCCACATTAACGTCGATTGTACAGCCAGCAACCACTATGTCGCCGATGCAATAACATAAACCTTCGACTTAACTCGCGTATTTTCGATCCTTATCTCTTCACCGCAATGGAAGAGTCTCCTCGAGCCTCCAAACGAAGAAAGCTTGACACTGCCAGTCCTGCACCCCCAACCACCTCCGCAAAGCCATCTACCGCGCGAAAGTCGAACAGACTTGCAAACAAGCCCACTGTGCGCCATACAATTGCGAACGATGATAATGACGGAAGCGAAAACGAGAGCGTAGGAGCTATTGCTGTACCTACTGGGAAGAGAGTGGCCAGGAAACCGAGTCGCGCTGCCATTCCCCAAAAGGAGCCCGAAAATCCTGACATATGGGACGATATTGAAGCTGCTTCAGGCGAGGGATGCGTTGCGTCTACCCTTATCAGATCCACACCTGCCGCGAAGACGAAAACACCGGCTAGGAAACCAATTCGGAACGGAGCCAAAGCGAGCAGGAGCCATGAGTCGGATGAGTTGCACGTTACAGCACCAACTCCACGGTCGACCAAAAAGTCCAACACGACGAGGCAGAACAACTCAAAGCCGCGCTCAACAAAGCGGGTCGCGAATGGCTCCACGGAAGATGTTGAGGTAGAAGCTGATACTTCGGATGAATTGGGACAGGGTACACCTGCTGGCAAGCGTACTACGACCAACGCTCGCAAGGCAGCTTCTATTCGCAAATTGAAGAATACCGATCAATCTCAGACCTCCACTACACCGAGTAAGGCGGCTTCATCCAAGAAGCCTGCAAAAAGATCGGCGGCGTCCAGGGTAACGAACGGGGGTTCCGGAGTTACACCCGCAAAATCTGGCCGTCGAAAACTGCCACGGCCTCAAGAAAATGGCGCAATATCACAGAATGAGCACGAGATAGTGTTTGCTCTACAGGAAAGTCCTCCAGCAGTTAAAAACAGTGCAAGGAGGAAGTTGAATCGAGCTAATCACACGAGCAACGAGCACGCCGAGATAATTGTTGATGCTGAAGAGAATTCCGAGTCGGACATTCAAGAGGATAATGGAGACGTCATGAGCGTCGATGGCAATAGCATTGCTGGAAGCACACTCGATCCAACTGAGCCCAGTCCATTCAATAAGCCCAGCCCCGCGCAAAAACTCGATCTTGTTACTCCGAAATTGGCCTTTCACTTGGAAGCTGGACGCGAGCTAGATCTTTTAAAGACCATAGTGCTTGAGCGCATTGCAAGCAAACGTCCGGCTCCACTCATCAACCTTGATGAAGAATACTCATCTGTCTACCAGATCATCCACCAGACCATAACAGCTGGCGAGGGCAATTCTATGCTTGTTATTGGAGCTCGTGGAAGTGGAAAAACATCTCTCGTCAACAAAGCACTCGCTGAAGTGCATAAAGAGAACCGCGAGGATTATCATGTGGTACGACTGAATGGCTTTATCCACACCGATGACAAGATCGCCCTACGCGAAATCTGGCGCCAGCTGGGTAAGGAAATGGAGCTGGATGAAGAGGGAGGCGGTGTGGGTAAGAGTTACGCCGATGCTTTGACAACTCTTTTGGCGCTGTTGTCCCATCCTTCGGAACAAACTGGCGAAGAAACCGACCACACGGCCAGAGCAGTAATATTCGTCATGGACGAATTTGACTTGTTCGCGCAGCATGCACGGCAAACGCTGCTTTATAACTTGTTCGATATAGCTCAATCACGCAAGGCTCCAATCGCTGTTCTCGGGTTGACAACACGCATCGATGTCGCTAACAGCCTTGAAAAACGTGTCAAGAGTCGCTTCAGCCATCGATATGTCCATCTTTCGCTAGCTAAGACCTTCAGCGCGTTCCAAGACATGTGCAAAGCGAACCTGCTCATTCACGCAGATCAACTCAGCATCGCAGAACGAGCCATTCTAGAACCAAGCGTCAACTCGCCGGCCAAGAAACAAAAGAAAGAGAGCAAGGCCAATCTGCTCGCGGACTGGAACAAAAATATCAATGTAAGTATTCATCCTACTCCAACCCTGCCAACTCTCTATAATTTCCCTTCCCACCTACCAATTCAACTTGAGCCCAACGTCATACAACCCTACTAAACAACCCCCCACAGACCCTCTTCACCAACAAATCCTTCCTTACAACCCACCTCTCACCAATCTACCACCTCACAAAATCCATCCCAGAAGTCCTAACCACCTTCCTCCACCCAACCGCTACCCTCTCCCCTTCCACCTCCACGTTCGAACCCCCTTCTACAATCTCCCTCCCCCCAACCTCAAAACTACCCCTCATTCCACACCTCTCCACCCTCGCCCTCTCTCTCCTCATCGCTGCAGCACGTCTGGACATCATCCACGACTCCGACACGTGCAACTTCAACATGGCATACGACGAGTACGTCTCCCTCGCCAGCAAAGCGCGGATCCAGAACGGCGTTGGCGGGGTTAGCGTTGGTGGGAGCATGAGTAAAGTCTGGGGCAAGGAAGTTGCGAGACGGGAATGGGAGGGATTGGTGGAGTTGGGGTTCATGATTCCGGTTTTGCTGGGGGCGGTTGGTGGGTTTGGCATGGTAAGGGTGGATGTCGCGCTTGAGGAGATTGGTGGGGTGTTGAGGGGTGGGGCTGGTAAGGGCGTGGAGAAGGGTTTGGAGAGGTGGTGTCGACAGATTTAAGTGTGTGGCGCCTCGGCATATTTGTTATGATATTATTGCATTGTTCAGGTAGGGAAGGGGTGTGTTGCATATAGAGCAGCTGGCGTCACTGCTACTTATTTAGCTCCATGTCGACATTTTTTTTGTATTAATACAAACTCATCATTATCATCTTCTATGTTTTTGAAATGAGTGGAAGGTGTGCTTTATCATATATACAACTAATTTGCATAGAGACAACAAAGAAACAACCTCCCTTCTTATCCAGCAAAACCTAAACGGCTCTGCCAGACAAAACAACTTCACCCTTCATTCCCCATCCCCCGAACAAGCGACCTAACCAACAACCTAACCCCAGTACTTAGCCCACCCACTAACCCCCTTGACCACCTCTACAAACTCTCTCGCAATAACCCGATCGACTTGCTCACTCGGATGCAACTCATCATACCACATATAACTATCCGGGCTCGGGCTCGTCTCGCACGTCTGGCCCTGGCAATGCTTGATAAAACCCGTAACATTCGCCTTCTCAGTCCCATTCAGATACCCCTCAGGATGCGTCCATATATCCGTCATCAATCCATTAACGTCAAAGTTCGCAATCTTAGCCCCGGGATACGTATCCGCGATCAGGAGCTCAAAGGGCGTGCGGTACGCGTAGAGAGCGTTGAGGGTGGCGACGGATTCCCACATGCGGTAGCTGATTTCGGTCTTGTTGGGACCCTTGTTAGGATAGAAGGTACTGTTTTGGACGCCGTGGTTTTCCGGTGTCGCGTATTGGGGTGCGAGTTGGAGGGGAGCGAGGTTCAAGAGGACGAAGTAGCGAGCGCCGTTGGCGTAGAGGGCCTTGACGACGTCGTAGACGCACGAGAGGTAGTCGGGGAGGGTTTTGCCGGGGAGTTGGGAGTCGGTGAGGAAGGCGTCGTTGCCGATGTCGTTGGTGCCGATCCAGATTGCGTAGACGGTTTCGGGGGGTGTGCCGGTGAAGAAGGATGTGCCGTTCGGGGTCGTGTATTTGGAGTCGGCGAGGAAGGCTGGGAGTTCGTAGCCTAGGATGTCCGGGAAGGGGGCTTTGATCGAGGAGAAGTACCGCGGCGTGATTTGGTTGGAGCACACGGCGCCGCTGACGGCGTAGTTGTAGAGGTTGAGGTTGGAGTAGATGGAGGCGTAACGGGCCCAGATACGCCCGCCTGTTGAGGCACTGTAGCTCTGAGGGTGATGTTAGTTGCTATGCATGCGAGATATGAGGGGTGGAATGGTGTTTCCGCCGTCAATGAATGTTCGTGTTATGTGATGGGTTTCGGAAGTGGAACGTACTACACCAGCTTCCCAGCCAGTTGGAGGTGCCGATCCATTGTGGTTAATGAAGTAGCCCAGGCGATTCTCGTCTGTGTAGCTGTCTCCGAATGTGACCAATGTGCTGAAGTTTTTCTGTTGCCACCCGTTGGAAGAATTGGAAGGAAGGGCATATTGTCCAAAGGCTAGGCCTAGGTTTAGAGATAACGCGGAGATTATAGAGGACCGCATGATGATTGTTTATGCAACTCCTCCACTGTATGTTGTAGACACAAAGTTAATGCAACTGTGGGGGTGAAGACAACGCGGAGAGATGTGAATTCATAAAAAAAGCCAATGGTCACAAATCTCCACACGAATAGGGTTGACGGCACATGGTGACATAAGTACGTCCTATAAACACAACGGTACCGTCATCGGTTCTCCGCCACACATTACTTCCCCTAACCCGAAACCCACTGCGAATGTTGAATTCCGGGGAAAGAGAGGGGTCAAGCATCGTCACCGGGTTTTTTCGTGCATATAGACATCGCCGGGTCTCGTAATTGACGCAATCTAGTCCGGGGTGGGCAGCGCATCAGGCTAAAATGACACGCTTTTGACGATTTCTAGAATCTTTTTGGCTTCGAACAGGAAAAATGATAACTAGACCCGGTTGAATAGCCACAAGCTCGCTAGGTACGTTTCTCTGGCCGATTTTTTTGCTCTTTCATGGTGAAAACCGAGAATCTCCGCGATATTGCCATAATCGTTGCAGCTATACCACTACCTCTGCATATGCATCGCGATAATAAGTAGGGTGCACTAAGCCATTACTGCGGGAGGTTTTCCAATAATTCCAAGCCTTTGCCGAACACCTTTTTATTCTAGTGTCGTATGGTATGCTTTACACTTCTAATGGGAAAGTAGATGTCCATGCTGCGGCAATTGATCGGGACGCGGAAGAGTACGAGGCCTACGCCCCAAGGGAAGATCATTGTATGGGAATTCAAGCCGATACGTGCAAGGCATTGAATAATAAAGACCTCGGTCGGATAGGCAGGTGTATCCACATCTAGGTAAAGACCCTTGTCAAGGGTGCGCTTAATGAATTGGGGCAGGTGGAGTGTGCGCTCACGTGGATATTGTCGCATGCGGTTGCGAGCCTATTCCCGTTTCCCCGCTGCACGTTCAACATCTCTTTCTGTCCAGCGGGTTGTCGGGTAGTGGGGATTTTAGGGTCTGGTCTTGGTCGATTTGATGCCGTTTAATATTCCTCGAGGCGTGCTTTGGCATGCTTGTCTAGCGGTTGCGAGACATGGGATGATATGAGATAGCATATCCCAAGATTGATGGAAATGCTGCCATCCGCATTGCGTGTACCAAACATGCCGTAGCCGCTACAGTTCACCAAGAGCAGGTATCGATCCGATCGAGATCGTCTTGAGGCGGGCGGGAGTTGTAAGCTACCCGAAACGCAGAGGAGGAAAGATGGCATTAAAGACGCCACTGTCCTCACGAGCCCGGGCTCGGTTCCACTCTGTCGGTTTCCAGGCTGGAAAATCGCTGTCAGGAGGTTTGGGTGCCAACCAAACTTTGGTTTAGCGGTGGATGCTCTTCCCTGTGCACTCTTGCACTCGCTTTGGTGCGGCGATACGTTCCAGCGTGCCAGTTCAGCTGTTAATGGGCCCGACCGTCTTGGGCTAGTGACCAAAATCATGGACCATGATACACCCTTTGCTTCCTTCTTCCCTTCTCTTCCTCTCTCTTCACTGACGACCTGCCGCTCTGTATTTGCAGCTCCCCTCAGATGCGTGCTCTTTCAGTATCTGCTGCGCCGTGCGGTCGGGCCGACTCTGCCCTAACTCTAATGCAAAACACTCTTCTAGCTCACGATGATGCTCATGGTGCATATTTGGAGTGGATCTGATGTCACTTTCAAAAGAAAAATTGTTGTTGTTTGGAGTGGTGAAGTGTAGAAGGGTGCAGTTTCGGTGACGACTGGAAGACGAGATAAGAATGGGTTGAGGCAAGTGCGACGGCGGCGGTACCTTCTCCTGGTTCTGACTGGCCTTACCTAATGCTCCTTCCCATTCATGTTCACAATACCCAGGGTTATCGGAGCTTCACCTTCTCAAGAACACAAATAATTCATTATGCTACAGGCTACTAGATGCCCACAAAATAGAGCACGACTTCCTAGGAAAGCTAATCCTAGCGACGACCATACGCGTAATACCTGTGCGGTAAGTCAATCAACCAAGTGGAAACAATGCGAGCTTGAACAATTACTCACACTGGCATGTACAGCTTCAGTCTTGGGTCCTGCAACTCCCTTTTTGCAGCATCTGTGAGTGCCTCGACCTGTTCCGCTGTCCAACCGAGCTTTTCCGTGAACGGCCAGATGGCGAGAGACGTCAAGAGAGCGCCTACCATACCAACCATGTCCCTCCCGATACTAGCCCTCGTTGGATCTGCAGATTGGTCAGGCTCTGCCAGCTGAGCAAGGAAACGTCGTCGTCAATGTTTTTTGCCCTCGGACCACAGCTCGTTCCAACTCGAATGAGTTCTGCACCCAAATGCATCGAGTCTGTCTCAAGACAAACAGAAGGAGAATAATCACTCACCTGAAGGCCATTCCCCTATTGGCACAGAAACTCTTGTCCCGTAGACGTTCCGCAATCCAGCTTCCGTCATCAGAGACTTCAACCTCTGTCCGATACGTGGACTACGATTGCATCTTTCCATGGCATCTACGTAATTATTCCACCATTGTGTTAAAGCGGACCGATCCGATAAAAGTCCACTATCAGACTGAATGTTGGGATAATACTCCATCATTTGCAGCCATCCACCTGGCTTCAAAAGCCTTCTCATATCTTGGACATAGGATTCCCATCTGCGGCTTTTGATCCCCTGAGCCACGAACCGAGAATGGATCAGGTCGTATGCATTTCTTTCAAAGAGACCTGCGTCATTGAGTCTGTCATTGAGATTGTACCCCGATAACTCGAGATTTTCAGGCTGTTCTGGAAGGTTTTCGGTGAAGATATCAATACCGAGCACCTGGATGCATGAGCAAATACACCAAAATTCCAAACCGTCTGAACAAGAATGTGTGTGGAGGCTTAAGTACCTCACAGTCTTCGTACTCTTCCGCAACCTGAACTACCCAGTGTCCTCGCCCATAACCACATTCTAGGACTTTCTGGGGATATTCAATGGGCGCAAGAAAAAGTTTGTCTTCAAAAAACCGGAGTAGAATGTCGTGTTGTGTTTCCAGTCGATTCTCCTCGTCCTTCGTATTATAAGCGCCTTAGCTGAGAATGCCTCAAGCAGGCTACCAAGCAGCGGCAACATCCCGGGACTCACCTCATCTACAGGCACACAATAAATTCGCCTATCGACGGAATATTTCTGGAAATAACGCTCGTGGATGTATACCTTCAGGTCTTCTTCCGAGACCATTTTAACGTGGCAGGGGCGGATGCGCACCGTTGCAGTGCGTCTGGTTGAAGCGGGCGTGAAGACGCGTTGTCGCTAGCCTTGCGTTTGCGTTCAAGATGTGTAAGGAAAAGTCCTCCTTTTATCTAACTGCATTAAGCTTCGGATGGCAAAGATGGTGCACCTGGGTTTTACTTTCAAAGGGCAGAGGCGGTTCGTTCAGCTGGAGTATGGCGCAAAACTCCAATGAAGTGAGGGCGGTAAAAGAGCATGCTGGGAACTATACCAACTTGAAAAAAGGGCAGGGCGTCACCTGGCGTCCATTGCAGGGAGTTTCAAGACTTTTCCAGAAACGTATCAACGATGCCTGGGTAGAGGACTCCTTGCTGTGTCACCGTGGAGGGGCTAGGGTCGTGATCGAAGTGGCCACTTTCGGCCGCTATGAAATAATGGGTGCAGCGCGGCTCAGGCCAACCTGAAGAGCAGAGCCACACAAGCCTACCCGGATGAAAATAACCGATCACTACCCAAATGGCACAAACATGGAGCACGTCGATTTGAATTTGATTCTTCCGTACGCTTTGGACCATGATCGGATGCAATCATGCAGAGCGGGCATATGCATTGAAGTGTTGGAGATCATCTATGACTCCGTTGATTATGAAAACACTAGCTTAGGGAAGAATCCTGCGCTGCCCGGTGAAGCCATGGCGCCACATGTTGTCCCGAGGGTAATTCTAGGTATGATTATCAGAGCGGATGCGGCGGCGCCCTGCAGGTATCTGGCTGCCGAGCCCTTCATGACGAACTCCTCGCATTGTTATCGACGAGGACTGTCTCCTGCTGCTAACAGTACTCCACCCATGTATGGCGGTTAATTTTTTTTCTTTCTTTTTTTTCTCGAAACGTGCGGCACCTAGCTCCACCGTATTCGGAGGCCATGTGGCAGTCATCATGTATCCCACACAGTCGATCTTACATACCACACACAATACCGCTGACATGGACTTGGGTTCACGGGCACTAGTAACTACTGGGTAATTTCATGCTTTCAAGAGCGCCACCCCCGAGCACCGAATACGGGTACAGAGAGCGTCTGTCGAGTAGGCGAGCGGTGAGGAAGACATCGATACTTCAACGGTTTAGCCAGAGTATCAGGAGGACCTATCATGCAGCAGAGTGTCATTGGAAAGCAGAGCTGGCCACAATATAACAGAACAGCACTCCGTGTTTTGATTCGCAGGGTGGAGACAACGGTCAGATGGTCAGAACGATGTTTACACGCTGGTGGGGCCCTCTGAGCGCGGGCGGACAATCCTGCTGGCGCACTACCGATTGAGACTAGCAGGACAGCGACATCACAATGGAAAAAAAGAAAAGTGGCCAGCGGTATGCGTTGTCGACTCAATCCCTGCCATTTCCGGACATATCTTCGACTCTTGATGCCCAAAAATGCGGTCTGCGATGCAAGTTCAGGGCGGAGGACATCTTCCAATGAGCTTTCCAACGACCGTCTCCACTAGAGCTTGCGTTTGGACTATGTACGGGGAGCATGTTGGATATAATACCAGCATTTGACAGCACTGTCCAGGACCCTTCGGATGAGATATCTTTAGGGTTCTGTTTCAAAGGGATAACGCTACATCTCAGTCTGACTTCTTTGACTGCATATTATCTCACTATAGTGAAGCCCGAGGTTGCCAGCTCAACGGCTGAGTTATTTTCCCATCCAGTTAGCTCAAGGAAAGTGCTGCCCAGGCGACTATCCCAAACCGTGGAAAGCGACGGTGCAATCTATTTCCGCGTACAATCATTACGCGAAGAGGGATCCTTATAGCAGCATCGCGTGCTGTATATGACGAGAATTGGGGCATTGGAAGGGGAGGAGCAGCTGTGCGGTGATGCGAAGAAAAGTAAAGCCTAGACGCAACGCATTATGTTGGTGTTGGAATTGGAGAGCTTACTGTAGCGATAGAAAGAGCTCGCAGTACATACATGTACATGTACATGCCCCTGACTGCTCACGTTATCCCGGACTCGCAGGGGGTCGATGTACTCAAACAAGGATCAGACATGAACACGCACGACATCACCCACCCCTCATCCAGCTTTCAGTGCAAGCTACAAACCAACAGCTTGCCAACAGCTCTGCCGACATCGTTTATCCTGCGAAAAGTAGCGGATATCATGGGCACCAATTCGCTCGGGATCGGCTTTTCTCTCGTCTCGAAGGCAAAGTCACGCTCATGAACTTCCCTAGGTTCGCTAAACTAATGTCTCTCCATATTAGCAAGCAAAGCCATACTACTACAATGAATACCTCGTACGGACACCGCTCTCTACTGCGTCTGATCTCAACGATGCACTCTCCATGCGAGCAAAAAAAAAGTTGAAACGAAGTACGTGATAAAAGAGACCAACATGCGGTGGCCCTAGGTAACTCGGTCATGCCATTATGGGGACAAAGAGGGGTTGAATCCATTGGAAAATCTTTTCCCAGCACGTCAGACCTTAACCGCTCTCCTCCGTCGGTGGGCGTCGGTTACACCAACATCCCAGATGGATTTGATTTTGCCTCTCCCCGAGCGCGCGGCACGTCACCCGCCGGCGCGGTACTTGCTAAAGTGCGAAAAAGCGAGTACTGCCATCATCGTGCAGAAAGATAAAGGTAATGGTAACTGGAATTGCCACATGGATGATGGGTGAAGATTGCAGGATCCGCGATCTTCACCTGTCCATGAGGTGCATAGTTGAATATTTCAAATGTTGAGTCGATGAAGCACTGCAGGCCACACCTCAAAACAAGACGGGATGACAATTCACGTACAAAAATGATGCGTCACGGTCAATGGGGGATTTGGAAGATACTCGACAAAAAAATATGCAGTATTTCAGTATCTGGTACCTCGACATGGGTCAAAAGATAGAACGCCTGTTACCTCGACTCAAGTGCTCCAATGGATGGTCACGTGGTTTGATCGCTGACTAATTCCGAACAGTGCATCGCATCGCTCATTGGTGCAGGTAGGTACAACAACATTGAACAATCAAGGACGTACTTGGTACATACGTATCAGACGACTGTTGTGGAAATAAGCACGGCAGAAGACGATCAGCTAGGTACAGTTCAAGAAGAGCGTGTCCGCACATCTGTACATTTGAGATGTACCGAGGTCCCCACATTGGCTTTCTCCCCACCGGATTCGCTCGCTGGCGGTAGAATTGATATAAACAGTGCCCGTCGGGCTAATTACCCGTTTCGCTATTAGGTGACTTACCGGAAGCTTGTGAAGTGGAATGGGATGGAATTGAGCATGTTCATGTTGAAGAATTGATGTGGGGGATTGACTACCTATGTCAACTTGACCAACCCCGGATTCCACATGCTGTCATATGATGACGCGCTAAATGGACTTTGGACGCTCCAACATGTGAAAACGTACCTGCGACGCCAGACAGTGTGGAGAATGGCCTGGGGTAAAACCGTTTTGAAAGAAGCGTACCGATAGGCTGGAAGAACATGACAAAGCCGTTTCGGCCGTATCTACAAGTCTCGTGAGCACCATAGCTTCAACCTCGGCAGTCGTCGCTTGCTGAGGCTCGGCTCTTTCAGAAGCTCTCAAAGGTTGATTTGCCTTTACATATTCATCATTCCCCTCAGTTTCCTGACTGATCACCTCTCCCCGTATTCCTACTCTCCTATCTCGACTTGCAATTCCCTTCCATCTCCCGTCTTATCCGTATACCCATCCGCATCTATACGCTTTCGTTTCGAGGACGAGGGCTGCTGCAGAGACCCCCCGCGCCCGCCTAAGAGAGCTGTTCGGAGGTCCTGTACTCTGTTGATTCTTTTCCTGCATAACACACACCCTTCACATCATGGCTCCCCCTGCTGAACTGCGGTATGACGGCCAGACCGTCGTTGTGACGGGTGCTGGTGGTGGTTTGGGTCGCGAGTATGCCATCTTCTACGGTAGCCGGGGTGCTAATGTCGTGGTCAACGATCTGGGCGGTAGCTTCAAGGGCGAGGGTGGTGGCTCAGCGGTTCGTTCTATCTCTTCCATCACATCCATTCCCAGTCAAAAGCTAACAGCAACATCAACAGGCCGCCGACAAGGTCGTGCAAGAAATCCGCGCCGCGGGCGGCAAGGCCGTGCCCAACTACGACTCGGTCGAGAATGGAGAAGCCATCATCAAGACGGCCATTGACAACTTTGGCCGCATTGATGTGCTCATCAACAACGCTGGCATCCTGCGCGATGTGAGCTTCAAGAACATGAAGCAGCAGGATTGGGACCTCATCTACAAGGTCCACGTCAAGGGAGCATACAAATGCGCGCACGCTGCGTGGCCCTACTTCAGGAAACAAAAGTATGGTCGCTTGATTAGTACCGCATCTGCGGCTGGTCTGTTTGGCTCTTTCGGCCAGACCAACTACTCCGGTACGTGTGATATGTGGACTAGCTTTCGCACTGGAGTGATTTGCTGACCATCGCAGCTGCCAAACTCGCTCTCGTCGGTTTCACCGAGACCCTCGCAAAAGAGGGGTTGAAATACAACATCCACTGCAATGTGATTGCTCCCATCGCTGCCTCTCGCATGACCGAGACCGTCATGCCCCCCGATGTCCTCGCGAAGCTCAAGCCCGAGTGGATCGTACCCCTCGTCGCTGTTCTCACACACAAGTCCTGCTCCGAAACAGGCTCGATATACGAGGCAGGTGGTGGTCACATTGCGAAACTGCGATGGGAACGCTCCAAGGGTGCGCTGTTCAAGCCCGACGAGTCTCTCACACCTGGAGCTGTGGCGGCTAAATGGAAGGATATTGTGGACTTCTCGCAGCCCGAGCACCCCCAGGGTCCTGCGAATGCCATGGAGCTTCTTGAAGCTGCTTTCCAGTTGCCTCCCAGCCCTAAGGTTGAGCAGCCCAGCTTCAAGGACAAGGTTGTCTTGGTTACTGGCGGTGGTGCCGGTCTCGGTCGCGCATATGCGTTGCTGTTCGCCAAATTGGGCGCAAAGCTCGTCATCAACGACCTTGCCAACCCCGACACGGTTGTGCAGGAGATTCAGAAGCTCGGTGGCCAAGCTGTTGGCAACAAGGCCAATGTATTGGACGGCGAGGCTGTGATCAAAACGGCCATTGATACGTACGGCCGCATCGATGTCCTTATCAACAATGCTGGTATCCTCCGCGACAAGGCCTTCACCAACATGACTGATGAGCAGTGGGAGATCATTCACCAGGTGCATTTGTTCGGCACATACGCTTGCTCAAAGGCTGCCTGGCCGTACATGCTGAAGCAGAAGTATGGCCGCATCGTCAACACGACTTCCACCAGCGGTATCTACGGAAACTTCGGTCAAGCCAACTACGCTTCCGCTAAGTCCGGTATCCTCGGTTTCTCCAAGTCGCTTGCTCTTGAGGGCAAGAAGAACAACATTTTCGTCAACACGATTGCGCCCAACGCAGGCACCCAGATGACGGCTACCATCATGCCCGAAGAAATGGTTCAAGCTCTCAAGCCCGACTTTGTCGCTCCTCTTGTGGTTCTCCTCTCTTCCGACAAGGCCCCTGAGCCTACCGGTGGACTCTACGAGGGTGGAAACGGCTGGTTCGCGGCCACCCGATGGCAGCGAACGGGAGGCCATGGCTTCCCTATCGATGTCAAGCTCACCCCCGAGGCTGTCCTCGAGAAGTGGGAGAGGATCAACAACTTCGATGACGGCCGTGCTGATCACCCCTTCGACAATGCCTCCGGCCTTAAGAGCATCATGGCCAACATGGAGAACACCAGCAAGGGCAAGAAGGAGAAGAAGGGCAACGAGGAGGTTCTCAAGGCTATTGAAGCAGCAAAGGCTGCCAAGGCTGAGGGTACACCCTTTGAATACACCGAGAGGGATGTCATCCTCTACAATCTCGGCATCGGCGCCAAACGCACCGAACTTCCTTTCGTCTTTGAGAACGACGAAAACTTCCAGGTGATTCCCACTTTTGGTGTGATCCCACCTTTCAATGCCGTGCCTCCCTTCTCCTTCAGCGAGATACTCCCCAACTTCTCTCCGATGATGCTTCTCCACGGCGAGCAGTACCTCGAGATCCGCAAATTCCCCATCCCCACAGAAGCCAAGCTCGTTTCCTACCCATCTTTGGTCGAGGTAGTTGACAAGGGTGCTGCGGGTATCATCGTAACCGGCACCACCACCAAGGATGCCAACACTGGCGAGGACATCTTCTACAACGAATCCACCGTCTTCGTGCGTGGTTCAGGCGGTTTCGGCGGCCCATCCAAGGGCTCAGATCGCGGTGCCGCCACCAAGGTGCACAAGGCCCCACAGCGTGCACCCGACGCCGTCGTCGAGGAACAAACATCCCCAGACCAGGCCGCCCTGTACCGCCTGTCTGGTGACCTCAACCCTCTCCACATCGACCCCGAGTTCAGCAAAGTCGGTGGTTTCAAAGACCCTATCCTCCACGGCCTTTGCTTCTTCGGTATCTCTGGCAAGCATGTGTTGAAGACATACGGCCCGTTCAAGAACATCAAGGTGCGATTCGCCGGCACCGTCATCCCCGGCCAGACGCTCAAGACGGAGATGTGGAAGGTCAACAACACGGTTGTGTTCCAGACCAAGGTCGTCGAGACGGGCAAGCTGTGCATCTCGGGAGCGGGCGCCGAACTTCTTGGTGCGGGGTCGAAGTTGTAGAGATTTTTGCGAGTGTGTGTGTCTGTAACGGGGTTCTAGCATCCAAAAAAGTAGGGTTGCTTTTTGTATATATTCCACGATTTCTGAGTAGTTTTTCTCTTTCGGGATGTTGTTATTTGTACGGATATGAGCATGAAATATGAATACCGAAATTTTTTGCATTTTGATTGTTTGATAAAATGTTATGTGTATGCTGTGAAAAGTTGTGTGATTATGTTTAGTAAGACGTACATAGGTAGTTTTTCCATGTTCCAGTTCATGGGTTCCTCATTTCATGTTTCCACCTTCCTTTCCTCTCCTTCCTTTGCGTTCCTTCCATGCATAACATACTTCCATACCTAGGTACACATAAATCACCAAGAACTCCGCGTACCCAATTACAAAAACAACAAACACAAACAGAAACATAAACAGAAAAGAATCGCCACAAAACCCTTGACCAACTAACCAAGTAAATAAATGCGTAACAACCTCACCACCTCATCCTCCTCCTTTTCCTTACTACCCAACCCATCCTCCCCCTTCCCCCATTTCCATCAACCCGCTATTCCTCCTCCTCCTCCTCCTCCTCCTCAACCCACTTCCCCTCCCCCTTCCCCTCCCTCAACACACCCCGGAACCCCATACCCAACCCCACACTCCCCCCCAACCCCCCCACCAAAACAACCACCATCATCGCGGCGTCGAGGGTGTAAAATAGCACCATCTCCCTCTCATTATTTCGAGGTACCCCCGCGAGCGGGTCTACGCAGCGGAAGAAAGTCCGTATCAGAATCGGGTTTATAAGTATCATATTCACTATTTCCATTCATTTAGAAAACGTTTAGTTTGGGGTTAAGGGGGGAAGGGGAAACGTACGTATGAGGAAGAATTTAAGCATCCATGGGTAGGGATACTTTGCGTGGGTTTTGTGGGGTTGATTGGTAGTCGAGGAGGAGGAGGAGGAGGAGGAGGAGAAAGTGTTGAATAAAGCTTGGGTGAAGAAGATGCCTAGGGCGAGGATACAGATGGTGTGTAGTGTGAGGCTGATGCGAAGGATGTTGGTGCTGAGGGTGAGGTGGTTGTTGGGGGATAGGAGGAGGGTTAAGGAGGCTGCGATTTGGAGGGTGAGGATTATGACGTGTGTTGTGAGGAGGAGAAGTGTCGTCGTGCGTGCGTATTTCTCGCGCTGGGTATTCGTCTTTGTGGATGACTCCACGGCACGTGTACGTAGGATCTCTGGAACTATTGCTGTTGTCGCGCACGTAAACGCCGTTGGTCCTGCGCTTAGGGTGAAGACGGTTAATGCTGCGTACGCGTTTCTACTGCCGTCATCGGAGGAGGAGGAGTCCTTGGGAAATTTGGTCTGGAGAACAACGAGGAACGTGTAGGATACCACGGCGAGGAGGTACGTGAGGTGCGAGAGGAGGAAGTGGGGGAGGTGGGTGCGGTGGAGGCGGTGTTTGAGGGATAGGGAGAGGTGCAGGGGGAGGAGGATTAGGGAGAGGGTTAGGAAGAGGGGGGTGGTTAAGGGAGAGGGCATTGTTGGGTGAGGGGGGTGGTTGGGGAGGTGGTTGGTTAGGTTGGGAATTATCGAAAGTGTTTTCTTCTTCGCAATGGATTGGTGTTATTGGGGTTGGGATTTATATGGTGAGGTGGTTAGATGGGGAAGGGAGGGAGGGAAGGTGATGAGTGATACTGGATGGTATATATGTATGTATGTGTGGGAAGATGGGATGTCGGTGATGGGTGATATCGTTTGTAGATTTAGACGAACGGACCAATTACTTTGAGGGTTTATAGAGGGGGATGGTATTGATGTATATGGATCAATCACTATGTGCCTGTGTAGGTAGAAGCACGCAGAAACTCACGGGACGGAAAAGGGGTTTCGGGGGCTGGTCAGTTGGTTGATAAAGGGAATAGACGAGCCAACCAGTTAGAGAAGTTTGAAGTGGTTAGGTGGGTTTGTTGCTTTTAGGGTTGGTATCTGGATTTGGGTGTCGTGAGGGACTGAGGTAGGGGGGAGGAAGAGATGTTGGATTTTTTTTGAAGGTGGAGATCGGTTTGAACATGTAGTCAGTTATGTAGGCTTGTTAAATTCTGTAGATGTGGATTTCGGTGTAATGATTGAACTGGACAATGTCCTACAATATCTGAAAATGTATGAGTGATGGTGGTGGTGGTGTTCAGCTTCCCCACGTGCTCAACGGGATTCTAATCCCTGTGTTGATCTCGAACGCCCCACAAATTTAGACGAACCGACAAATCACAGGCGCCGTCGCTGATCAAGCATCTTACCATTGAACCCATTCAGCCCAAGCGTTATCAGACATGTCTTTGACTAAGTCGTCCGTCATGCGTCTTCACTTGTTTTCTCTCCACAAACTCCCCAAAACTCTAACAGTGTTTGATGTGTGTGTGTGTGTGTGTGATTGATGATTAAGGAGACCATGGCGGAAGAACGACCACGGAAAAGAGCAAAGCACACCCGGTCTAAACGAGGATGTCGGGTCTGTCGGTACGTAATCTACCTACTTGGTCGATATATGTATGTGTGGGGTCAATCGAGCGTGTGTGATTAATGGAGATGAGAGTTGATAGTATCCGACGAGTAAGGTGCGACGTGACCCAACCAGCCTGTACCAAATGTACGAGCACGGGCAGGACGTGTGAATGGTATCCCACTCCTCCCGCCGCCACCCAGGAGTGTTCGTCACCTCCTCCACCATCATGTCGACTCCAGCGCTGCTCGTCACCTCCGACATCATGTTTAGGCCGTTCACTCTCACCTTCCTTATGGCCTGACCCCCTGGAACGCAGGTTTCTCGATTTCTTCCGCGGCAACACCGTCTTTCATCTGACGGGGACTCTGCCGAGCGATTTCTGGGTGACGACACTGCTGCAGATTGGCGAGGGCGAGCCGTGTATTCACTACGGCATCGTGGCTATCGGCGGTCTGCACGAAGCCTTTCAAGATGAGCATTTTGGTAACTCGCGCCTGTTCCCGCATGAAACTGAACTCGGGCATCTCGCGTGGCTTTACTACATCAAAGCCATTGAGCATCTGAACACGCATATTCAGTTCGAGAGCTGGAGGGGCGTCGACATTGCGTTGCTATGCTGTATACTGTGTGCCAGCTTCGAACGGTTACGCGGGTGCTACACTGCCGCCGAGAAACATCTCCGCAGCGGTCTGGCTATCTTGGACCGATGGTTGCAAAGTGAAAAAGACCTGGATCGCAGCGGCAACACTGTCGTATCGGCTTCGTCGACGAAATCGAGCATGATCCGACACCACCTCATCCCCATCTTCTCCCGCTTAGTCTCTCAGGCGCGGACGTTCATCGCGTCACCGATCCCCTGCACAGCACTCCTCGTCAGCGAACACGACTTTACTCCCCCTCTCCATCTCAAAGTCGCACGCGACGAGCTCTGGGAAGTCCTCAGCGAATCCAACACCGATTCCCACCCCCTCCATTCCTCCCAGTCCCACACCGAAAAAACCAAACAAGCCAAACACGCAAGAATCGTAACCAAACTATCGAGATGGTACAATGCACATTGCGCATCCCTCACCGACGCGTCGCCAGACAGCGTGTCGCTCCTCATCTCGTACACCCTGATCACCATCATGGTGCACACGAGCCTGTCCAATGATCAAATGCAGTTCGACGCCTTCAATGACGAGTTCGGCCTCATCGTCAACCTCGCGAGCATCCTCTCGTCGTTCCGGAAAGTCTCCATAGAAGTCGTCCCCGTGCTCTTGTATGTCGCGCTCAAGTGCCGCCACCCGCTTACGCGGCGCAAGGCCGTGCTGCTTATCGAGTCGTGCAGTGGGAGGGAACTGCCGTGGGACTCGGATGCCACGGCGAGGGTCGCGCAGGAGGTGGTGAGGATTGAGGAGGAGGGCGTGGAGTCTGTTCGTAACTCGAGTGAGGTTGTTGAGCGCATGAGGATTGATCGGTTGTGGTCGTGGTCGAATTTGTATAAGCGGGATACTGAGGTTAGGTATAGGCGGCAGGGCGATCGGACCTGGAGTGGAGAGAGGTTGGTGACCTGGTGAATGATTTCTCACTCAAAAAGGTGGTAGTTGATGAGTACCTATATCGAATACTGCTCTTCCCACTGCCTTCCCAATCTATAAATTTCCCCGGCGCTCGAGATACTTTTCCCCTTACGGTTTACGAAATGTGACCCGTAGTCTGCCTACCTCCTCACCGCACACGCCCACCCAGTCATTCTATCCTTCTCTTCCACCGTACCCACCACCTCATCCATCTACCACCCTCACCCCCACAAAAACACGAATTCATGCATTACATCAAATCCACGACTCAGTCCGCATCAATCATTCCACTCGACACAAAAGTCGTCATACCGTTTCAGCCTTGCGCGGCTGCCCTGTTCGACTCCACTTTCAAAAGTTCATGCGGATGGATGGGTATGCGCTAGTGAAGATCTGGGTTGACATCCGCTCCGCTGGGGTGGAAAAGGGTGGGTGCGTGTGGTTATTTATAATGTGCATGTGTGTTTCTTGTGTTGTTAGCGGATTCGAGAATTTGCGATTGTACATAGAGATAGGGGATGTGAGGGGTAAGGTGAGGTGAAGGGAGATGAGGATAGGGTTTGGTATGAGGACTGCGCACGTTTTTTTTGGCGATAATTAGAAAAGTATGTGCCGAGTCACTCAACGTAACCATTAATTTCAATGTACCTCGATGTTCCTTTTCGCCTTCTCGAGAGGTAGCAGCAGTCATTCAATGAACAGTCAATGTCGCAGCAGTACATACATAATCACTGTGCATCAGCGCTTTACCACGTGCCCTACATTAGTCAACCCGGGTCGGGTCGGGTCGCGGCAGATGTTAGTCTACCGAAGGGCAATCCGCATCATCCATCCCTCAAATCCACAATCGAAATCCTCAACCTAGGTAGCGCAAGACCAACAACGGTGCCTCAACGTCGACAAGAAACACCTCCACCATCCAGACTTTCATCTCGGATAAACAAATCCAACCCCTAAAAAACCCCTCGACTAGAATAGGTACCTAATTCCCCTCGCGAAACAACATCCTACACACATATCCCCAGCATAAACGCATAAGAACCTAAACAACCAAAACAACAAAAACCAAGGCACGCATTCATTTCAATTTCACACTTCACACATGCAGTCAGCACACGTCCAGCAACAAAAAAAGTTGGCAGTTAGACTAGTTCACCCCCCGGCACGCACGAGCATTGAGATATAGACAGGGATTGATCAGTGAGGAAGAAAGCTTAGACCACCTGTATACGGCCTCGGTTGGATGATGATGATGACGATGATGGTTGGGGAGTTTGCGATTGTTCTTGGCCCCCTTTTTGGTACAGTAGGGAATCGAGATCGTGTGTGGGCCCCGCGGTGGGTCACTGAGGAGGTGATTGTTGATGGACTGGACTGATCGGATAAAGTGGGTCGGGTCTCTCGGGTGATTAGACTCTACGGTACTTGTATTGTAGATTCTAGAGCGTCTTCTATCCCGTCGTTGCCGAGATGGGCGGGTGAGGTTTTTGTGAAAGGAGGAGTGCGTGAGGTGTGCGGTGTGCTGGAAATGTGTAGATTTTCTTGACGTGGAAGATTCGTTGTTTTGAAGATTGATCCGCAAGAAAAAGCGATGAGTGATGTCTGTTCTTCGTAATCTACTCTTCTCATCAAGAAGAGCGCATTCGTATTATTATTACACTACTAGTAGTACTTTCATACTCATGAGCCTTGCTCCTTCGCACCACCAATGCTCGCAGAACCACCTCCTCTGGCCTCTGCCAGCAACTGCGTCCCCACAACCTCACCGGTACTCTTACTCTTGAAAACCCCCGAAATCGCCAACAAGCCCACGTACGGCGAGTACGTGTACTCCTCCTCCCAGACCTCCTGGCCCTTGTACGTGACGCTCTGGTTAAATCCGTTGAACGTCATGTCCTTGAGGTAGTTGCCGACGACGGTGGTTGCGGAGATGGAGCCGTGGTTGTCGAGCTTCTGCTCGATGATGTCGCCGTTTTGCGCCAGCACGCGGTTCGTGTGCGTGTTGCCCGAGAAGTCGTTGATGGAGTAGAGGATGTTGTTGTCGAGCTCGATTTGGATTAGGTCGAGACTGCGCTTGGAGGTGGAGGAGCCGGAGCCGGAGCCGGAGCCGTTGAGGCCGTTCGTTACGCCGCCGATGAGATTGCCGGTTTGGTTGACGATGGTGCCGAGGCCGTTGCCGAGCTCGGCGATGACGGGGTTGAGGTCGATGGAGCTGAGGGTGTCGTTCTTGAAGGAGCGGGTTAGTTTAGATATGAGGGAAAGAGGGTGAGGGGAGCAAGGCTTACGATCATGAGAACGAGGTTGGCTAGACGCGCCTCGAGATATACTTTCGCGGTGACGTTTTGAATGAGGAGTTGCACTTTGGAGATGGAAAGGTCCACGCCTGCATTGAAAGAGAGCAATTGAAGAACTTGAGCATCCAAGTTGATCTTCGCAGTGAGGTTTTGAACCTCAATGTTGATCTCACCGACGTGTACTGAAGCCTGGATCCTGTTAGTTTGAAGTCTGATTTTCAAGGTGAGAAGGGGAAACTTGCATTCAGGAACACATCTGGTTCTGGAACGGAAGCAGAGACGTTGGCTTTGGTGTTCTCCGTCTCATACAAAACCGCGAGGGGGTCTCCGTCTTGACGGATATCAAGCTTATATCCGGTGTAGCCATCGCTGTCTTCAAGTTGGCCCAATACCACGAATGGCATGAGAAACAGAGTAACGAGTGATAGTAGCGAAGACAACATCTTGAAGAGTTATGCAATCTGATAGTCAAATAGAACAATCAGAGAGTAAACTACTTAAAAAAAGAGCGAACGCAGCCACAAAAGACAGCAGGGCAAAAGCAGTACTAAAAGACGGTTGGTGACTGCGCTGTGGAAGCTGTCAGATCAAGCAAAAGAGAGCACGGTATGTGGGGGAGGGGGCGCTGCTGATGATGAAGGAGCGGCGACCGTTTGAACAAAAAGAGGTCCTCCAGCCCGTACAGACGATGTGGTCGCATGGATCACCATCCATGAATTAAAGACTTGCAATGCCCCCCGCCGCTCGCCCACGCGATGCACGCCGCACGGGGCCACTAGAATCTCTGAAATTAAAAAAACGCCAGACCAATCCGCGCAAGCGACGCATAGCGAAAAAATCTGGTTTTCTGCATTATGGACCTGGATTGTCCATAGTCGAAACGTGCCGTTTACCCCTGCATGAAGCTCAAGCTCTTCCCCCGGGGGGCTTTGCGCGCGTTGGCTTGGTTTTTACCCGAGATTAGAGTCTTCAAGGATGATGGGGATGGGAATCGAGAATCGTGCCATTTCTTTTTCGTATGCTCGCAGCTCGCCCTTCCTAAACCATTATTATTCGACGTTCTGCCTAGTAACGTAGGGTTTTCCCTCTGGCTACCTATAATACTAACGGGGCCTTGGTGCGTCTTCTTTACCTCGACTTTTGCTTCCTTCGTCGCTGTCCGTTCGTTCACTTTCCAACTCTCAACGAGTCTGTCGACAAAAAAGAAAATAATAATCATGCCGTCTCTCATTTCATTCCGCATGCTTCTCGTCTTCCTCTTCGCGTTCGTCGCGCCCATTCTAGCACAGTCTGCCACTACTGCACCGCCCACATCTCCTTCGCCAACTGTGAGGCCCACAGGCACGAACGGAACAACTACGCGCACCACTTCTGCTCCAAGCGTCGCAACCACCTCCACTGAACCAGATGTTTACCTCAATGTTCCCGAATTGCACGTCGGACGCATTGAATTGACTGTCGAGCAGCTCCAGGCTGATCTCAACTTGAATGCCAAGGTCGCGGGTCTCGTGCAAATCAATGCTGGTGTGCAAGTTGCTGTCGAGAAGATCAACATCACTATTGCCGACGTCGATGTTAACTTGGAGCTCATTGTTCGCCTCGGTCACCTTGTCGACATTGTTGAGCGTGTTTTCGAATCTCTCGATCTGAACCCTCTTCTCATCGGCTTGATCAACAACGTGACTAATCTCGTTGGAGATGTCATTGGTGCTGTCGACGGATTGCTCGGATCCATCACCCAAGGAGGGACTACGCTCAATTTCTTGATTGACAACCTCGGAAACATTGTCCAGGAAGTCGTTGGTGGAGCTACCGGTGCTTTGCCTCAGATCATTGGTAACTACAAGCAAAGTACGCCACCTCTATGCCAGTATATCTATGTTGAACTTGATGCTAACAATATTATAGACATGACACAAGTCGGTGACGACAAGAACATTGGGCAAGGCTTGATCCAGAAGACTTTCTCCTACGAGGCCCTTGGCTCTTTGGTTGACATTGTCTTCAACGCCGCCGGCCAAGTCGTTCAGGCTACGGTCCAGAAGAAGAACGGTGGCGGTGGAGGTTCCTCCACTTCATCTGCGCCCTCCTCTTCTGCTACGCCTGTTTCGCTACCTGTTAGCAGTGCGGCATCTACTACATAGAATATATCAGTACAATCTGAATGATAATATTAATCAGCACCTGAGCCCATGCTCTAGTAGTCCGCTTCTTGTGTGCAGGATACTACCGTTACAGATGCAGGTGAATGCCTGTGACATGCAGTTGTATTAATCCAAGGGGAAAATTCGTAGACGAGACTAGTCTTTGTGAATGGGCGACCCCAAGCAAAGCCATCGAATCCTCAGCTCTGTCCAGTGGTTCAAAGCTCCCGTCACAAAACCTAGACTTCATTCCCTATTGCATATTTTTACATTGCTAAGTAGAAACGGTATCTTCATATCCTCATTAAGCTATAAAAACATTGGGTATCTCAGGAATCAAGCCTACGCTCGAGTAAACCCTACATTCCACGCAGAATATCATAGATCGATCAAATCTGGAGCTTCGCCGGACCCTACACCTCTCAACAGCACAATCATGTTCCCGGTTTGGCATGATTCGCCAATTTTCTCGCTGAACTTGAGTAGCCGTCCACCCTCGACGTGGAACACTCGCAGCTTCTCTTCCTCTCCTCCGCCGCGGTTGTTGACGTTCTGCACTTGCAGTGCTTTTGCCGCCATGTCCAGAACGCGGCCCACTGACCAGTCCTTGTTGTAGAAGAATTTGCCTGTTGGGTATTTCGCCTTGGTGGTATCGGCCGAAGCTTCGACGTATAGATATACACGCTTGTCTTGGGGTATGGAGGCCTCCCCTTTGGCGGTTCTCTTCAGCTCATTCGCCGCAGCAAGAGCTTCCTTGGCGGCTGAAGAGCTCTTAGATCCCAGTCCTAGAAATCCCGATTTCTTGTTCTGTTTTTCTTGGTCTTTCTTCTTCTTCTCCTCGGCCCACAGCTTGAGTTTCGCGAGGGCGGACATGCCTCGGTCCTTCTGCTGTTGTATTATGTTCGTGGGTCGTGCGCCGATAGGTTTGAGATTCTTGCAGTCATGGTCTTCTTCCATACGGTGCTTTAAGCAGTAGTGCCGATTGCATCGTTGGCAGTGGACACCCGTCACTAAGGAAGTGTATATGAGCGTTTTGCAGGTGGGGTTAGCGCATTGTCGGTCGTGGTCGTACAACGTGGGTTTCGAGGGTAGCTTGTTGGTACTGTTGTTTAGGGCTGCTTTTCTGCGTGCCCATTCGCCTTCTTTGGGACATTTGTGTGCGTATTCGGTGCGATGGTCTAAGCAAAAGGTCCTGCGAGGAGTGTTAGCTCTTCAGTTCCGAAACGAGGTATCCCAGCCCATACATACCCTTTGCAGCTTTCACATCGAAATGGGAGAAAGTCTAGAACATGGCAATACGCCATTTGGCAGTGCGAGCCGATAGCATCCACATCTCCCTTCATGTCGGTGTAGCTCTCGCCGTCGGCGTTTGAAGCGGTAGGTGGGGTAGACGCCATGTTTGCGTATGTACAAACGTAGTTTTATATACGGGTTGAAATCTGAGTAGGAAACTGATTGAGATGAGTGATTATTAACGCGAGGAAGAGGAGTGCGGCAGGAAATGCCTAGAATGCACGCGAAGGCGGCGTGCTGTGCTTAGGCTTCCAAGAGCTGACGATGCCGTTCGGAACGAGAGCTCGTAATTCCGAAGGGTCCAAACGCGTTGAGTAATCATCCAGCCTTAAATGCGCCACACTCAGTTCGCCACAATTGTACAGAGACAGTACACCGCCAGCATTACCTGGGATAAGATATATTTTTCGAGGTAAAATTATTATACAGAGGGAAATGTTTGTATAACCGCAACAGACTTGAAGACTATCATCCTCCTCCATCGCCTGTGTCACCTCCCCTGACGACAAAAAGCATCAATACCAATCCTAAAAAGAGAGCAGGCAATCATAAGTCGTAGTAGTACTGATCCTTCAAGTCTGACTGGAATGGCAGTCTTACTATATGTGTCCTCATAGGCAGAGCCAACATGCCATCCCCGTGGCGATACCCTAAAGCCTCTTCATTTTCTAGTAAAATCAAGCCACGGATGGTTTTGCAACTCCTCAGCCGTCGCCCGCTCCTCCGGGACCCAGCATAACATCCTCCGGATGAAGTCCAGGAAAGCCTCAATCTCTTCATCAACAATACATTCTGGAACGATATCCTTCAGGTGCCTGTTGGAAGGGATCAAGTCATTGCCGACGAATTGGCCTATGAAAATAGGTTAGTTCTAATTTAAGGTGGTTGGGGCGTCAACGATATGGCTCACCATTATTGTCAAGAAAAGGCCCGCCAAAGAAATCAGCTGCATTGTTGCAAAGCTTGCCTTTGGCATTCACGGCGTGCGGAGCCCATTTCCAGTGTCGCATGTCTCTTTCTCGTTCCACAAGCTCCGGCGGCATGGGGCCTAATAGAGCAATCATTTCAGCCAAATGATGTTGGGCGCTGTAAGTACCATCTTCAGCATTGAGCTTCTGGAACAGCTCCTCCCCCGCGAGGAGATCCCAAACCTAGTGGTATATAATTAGACTCCAGCTATGTAAGCCTTAATTGTTCATCTTACCATGACACCAAAATTCCATACATCAGCACTATAGGACCATCCGGTGCCGAGGAGAACTTCCGGCGCGTGGCAGTGGTTGACTTGAATAGGGTGGATGAGTGGTTCCTGTCCATCTCCTCGTTGAGCCAAACCGAAGTCAGTAATTTTTGGGTATATATTTATCAACGCTGGTGTGTCTCTGATGATTCTGAGAGGCCCAAAGTCATTGTGAGAGAGATAAGTCGTCCGGTTCTCTAACACTTTTCGAGGCATTGGTTCCCGAGTTTGACCTTGGACGAATTCATCAATGACTGATTTGTCTTCGCATGTGACTAGGATATTGTCCATTTTCAAATCTGGGAACTGTGAGAGGAATATACATCATTGACATGCTCCACTCACCTGTGTGGACAATTCTGCATTTTGTGTGTAGATAGTTGAGCCCATTGAGTAAAAGTTTTATATGTGCTTTGAATATGGGCAGGAACTGTCGAGTGGCTTTGTCGGCGCCTAACCGTCTTCGTAGTAACCAAATTGGTTCTCTCATCGGTTCAAAAACGAGGCAGAGATGTGATCCATTAGGCCCAGAAATTTCAAAACTGTCTTTCACAGTGCGAATATAGAGATTCCCCGGTCCATTCGATTTTGCACTTTCGATGTGGTTCGATATCTCAAGCTCATGCCTGTCGGCCACTTCATCGGGAGATGCACAAGTGTTGATTTTGATGGCGACATAGGGTTTTGACCCCCACCGCCATCTCACGTCTTGCGCTAGCCATACAGTCGACGTAGTGCCCCATCCGATCTTTGCTTTCAGATCGAACCTTCGATCGAGGATCTCTCCAGGATTAGGGTGGTAAAAATGTTTGGGGTCGTATCCAGGAATCAACTCTTCCTCGATTGGGATATCAATAGGAAGGATCTTTGGTGAAGCTGTAGCTTGGGCAAAACTGAACCTATTCCTAAAGAGTAGCTTCGACAACATGATTGTCCGGATGCGGAAACTGCGAAACCTAGTGGCTGGTAGTTTACGAGCCGCAGAGAACAGTGTTCGGGACGGAGGTTTGTAGAACAAAGATGGAACCACCGGCAGTACGGCTGAGAGAAGGGTTGTTTAATTGTAGAAACGATGGAGTTGGTAGGAAGAACGCAGCAGTGGACAACGGGATACAACGCAACTCGTAAGGCAACACAGATGGGACTAACCTAAATTAGACTGGCTGGGTTGTACATACCTATGTGGGTAGGTAAACCATTGATGTAATAACGCACGGGCGCGTCTGGGCGTTCTACAGCGATCAAGAGACTGAAGCTTTTCAACCTGCAATCAAAGGCGTGTTTGTTTTCGCAAACGATTGATCAAAATCATTCACAGTATCACATAAAGTGTCATTGGGTGGGACGCACAAACAGATTCACATACCGTAATGTACATAATGTAGATATACATCAATCAGACGAACCGAGCTCCATCACGTGGTTTCCATTCACCTATCTAGGTATGTATCAATGCATTAATTCGGTCCTTCGCTAAGGTGGTTTTCATTCAATTCTTGCAACTGTGCCAATACCACGAGTGATCTATATCACTTTGTGATATTCTCAATTTTATTCACGAACTTAAACTGACACCCCAGCATATCCTACTTCTTCTGTCGACTGTCCATAATAAACATGTGATGGGAACAATTGAAGATTCGTCGCATCTTTATGCGTATTTCACGGAACTCTGACAGCTGTAGAGTTAAGTCCGCTGCTGCTTGGTCTAGGCATGAGGGCACTCACCATTCACTCTATATTACCATCACATTGAGAGCATCATGTTATACCTTCCAGTGCAGATTCTTTTCACTTTGGCACTCATATTCGTTGGTTGGAGCCGCATTCACATGGCATCACAGCGTTTGTTCCCAGGCATGGCATATAAATGTCCTTTGTCGGTCCCTATTCGACCACCTACGATAACCCTCACCTACCTACGATAGATTCCACCTACCTACGGATCATAATCTCTCGTCAAACATGCAAGCAACTCAATCATTGGAAAAGGCCTTGCAATGGCTCGCTACCAAAGCGACAGGGGTCGAATGGGCGCAATCCAACGTCGAGTACAGCGTCAGTCAACGAAAGGATTTGCTCACCGGAGCACACAGCGCGATAGTCACGTTCGTAAACCTCGTCTATTTCTCTGCCAATAGTCTGCTACTAACACTCCATTTATGAAGCGGCAACCCCCACACAACTCAAAAAGCGGACGGTACCGTGGATCCATTGCACGTTTCTGGGGTCATTTATACCGAGAGCCAAAAACCGCTTACTTCCTTCCATGCTTATGCAGACGGACTCGTCAAATTTTCGAGGAGAAAGTACAAAGTTGTATTGGTACCCATTGATGAGCAAAGCTCCAATTCCCAATCTGGCTGAACAGTATTGACCCTTGACCCGGCGAGTGGAAAATAATGGGCCGGGATTTTGGGGTGGATCTTGATGCGCTGCCGCTCAGTGTTCCCATGAACACGGGAAACAACTGTAAAAGTATAGCAACAAGTGCTGCGTCTATCAAAGTACGTGTGATCGCTTTCTGCAGCAAAGGCAAATGAAACGTCCACCCACGTCTTCCATTCAAGTGACATTCGCAATGCTATCTCAACCAGAAGCAGCAAAATAGCGACGAACATCATTACATTCAGAATTTTAAGGTCCTATACAACTTTCCCGTTTGATGAATTCATTACACTTATATACAAATAATAGGTCTTTTCATGCGATAAATCTTGGGATCTGTCTGTTAATGTGACTCATATATTGAGAGAGTCACGGAGGGCGATCTAAGAGAAATCAGGCTAGCACTTGGGAAGTTGAGAGGGTGACAGAAAACAGTATGTCGTTTGTAATCATGAAAAATATCATATAAGTCACTGCTTGTAGTAACAAATAATTGGTTGGATCACCCTTTCTTTGTTCTACTGTTTTTAGAGCTGTATATAAGGAGAACTTGTCCCAGATAGCCAACATAGCCTTCGTCACGATCTACTCTGTGTGTACATTCCGGCTGGGTACGTTTTTGTGATTTTTTATTTTCGTTGTGTTGAAACTCCAGATAATCCTATTACTATGCAATTATACTCCTAACATTGAACTTTGATAACCGTCTTCCATCCTCTCTTCTTATGGCCATCTGTTATATAACACGGTATGGAGACGAAAATATGGAGTAAAGCTACCTCGAACAATCTTTTCAAGATACCGTGTCATAATCCGACTTTCCTGAACATATCCTTGTTTACATTCTGTGGAGACATGGTTCAGAGATAAACAATATATCAGTGCATAATGACTTCACAATGTCTCTCCTCCGAAGCTAGCTTTCAAAGGTTTTAAAAAACAATGCAATCCATACCTAACATAGGTATCGACTTTGTGTATGATCAATGTCTCTATGCTTACTATATAAACGAAATTTCTCTGAGACAGATCTATAGAACCTCCGAAAAAAACTACACCCCTACAACTACTAACACAACCTCTGAAAGATATTGCTCGTCTACTGGATAGACTAATACCATGCCTTATCTTCCGCAAGAAATTCTTGATACCATTGCTAGGTATGCAGTCACTTTGGATGCCCCAGTGTCGCATGAAAACAGCAAAGACAGTCTAGATCGACTGATGTCATTGGTAACGGGTATGCCGAAGAAAATGACTCCTGATATCATCGGCAATTTTTACAAGCTTAATGTATTCCAGCTGAAGCCTAACGAGCGTGGCTCAATCTTTGGGAAACAAGACAGGCTGTATATACCCAAGTCCTGTTCAAGCATCAAAAACGTAGAATTTGTCCTGCGTTGCATGATGCCAGATCACCTCACTTGTCGTCCTGTGGTGTTCAAGGGCATAAGTCGCAGCAGGTTGGATTTTCTTTTGATGATCCCAAAACCGTACATATATACCATGTTCGATTATCCCAACTTCGGCCTGCGCCCTAGTTACGCCTACGAGAACATCTCATGGCAGTACCGATTCACAGCACTTGAGAATCTTAAAGTTGTGATCAAGTACAACCCCGAAGTGCCAGAGTGGATCGACCACCACTGCCTCCATGAGGTCGTTGGTTCCTTAAGGGACCTCCCGGAGCTGGTTATTCCTACACAGCCCAAAAATTTCAAGATAGAGATTCAAGGGGACAGGGATACCGGCTGCTCTTGTGTTGCAGACTTCAAAAGGATTATGGCAGGCCGGATAGAGCTGATCGAATAAAGCTTTGTCCCACATACCATTCGGGTAAAAGGGAGCTTCGATGTGTGATCTGATAGACTTATCAAAATCAATTGGTGTTACTTGTTGTTTTTAGCCCCCGATGGATCAATGATATTCAAAGCGTCCTTCCAACTCACGTGCACTTCCAAATCTATGGTGAATTTGGTCGATTGAGGCTTATTATAATAAAATAATAATCAATCAGTTCATTTCTGTTTCATACTATGTCGTGGGATACTACAGGATAAGGTGTAAGTTAAGCTGTTCGACCTTAGAAGGAAATACCATTCTCTATTGAACTCATCATGTGTATTTGGTATCGATACCGAGAGCAATAACATTGCTATGCAATATAATCAATACAATATGTTCCAAAACTCATATGAATCAAGCTTTTTTTTTTTCCATTTTCCATGGTATCAAGATATGCAAATTTGTCCTCAGCTGCAGCATGCTAGGGGCTAAGTCATTTGTATCGGCCTAACCCGCCCCTCGCCCCTCAACTTAACCCTGCGAGAATTCATACATATAATTGGGCATAAAATCTTTGGTAATTAAAGGCCGCGCTACCTTTGTTTCCCTCCATTCTTTTAAAAGCTTTTGGATGCCCTTCTTGAAGTTCTTTTGTCTGGTTAGAGCCCCTCAAAAGAGCTTAAACTAAAAAAAATTCTATCAATTATAAAGCTTACCTAGACTCGCTCAGGCTCAAATTTAGTGTGTACTGTGAGAGTTGAGCGACATAAGAATATACTCCCTGATAGAGGCGAAATTAATAATACCGTAGAACATCGTACATGTACAACTTTAGACATAGAAATACTTGTCAGTATCTGCGTTATACTCCCTACCTGGATGGCTAAGTATATAGATTCAAGTCGAGCCAGCCGCGTAACATGGCCCCACGCCTAAGACATTGTATACGAAGACAGTAGTATACAGAAGCGTAAGTGGAATTTATTGTGTGGTACGAGTGATAATGGTTTAGTGCAATCGCCATTTCACATTGATTAAATCTAGAAGGGAACAGATTTCCTCGGTTTCCATATTGACTGCCAAATCAATTAGGCATCCATTTTTACATCTGTCAGTGTGACTAAACATGCTTCAAATACTACCCATATGTGTACTCACAGTTGAAGCCTCCTATAGCATTGTTAATGTGTATTGTTGTATACCAACAATGATCACCATTCACATATAAGCCAATACAAAGTTCCCACAAAGCATCTGTCTTATCATCCCCTTAAACCCTCGTACTACTGTCCGACCTTTATTATACAACCCCCTCCATACAGAAGCTTTCAGCAAAATCTTCCAAGGTGAACATGGAGTGGTGGACTATTCCTTACGAACCACCTCGCCCCCGGCGCTCGCGTCCCCGTATTCCGCGTCGCCGGTCGGCACCAGCTAATGATACTTCTCAAGAAACAATCAGCGACGAGGCGAGCCAGGCACGTGCTGAAGCAGCAGAAGCTCGCATTCGTGAGCGGCGGGCTAGGATAGCTCGTTTCATGGCTAGACGACGGCATCATCGGGGTCCCGGTCCTCGTGCACCCCGTGTTGTCAGTCGTTCTGTCGCAACTAGAGACGATCGTGTTGCCAATCGTTCTATAGAAAATAGAAACCATCGTCTTACTCACGTGTTTGAAGGCGTCATTGAGCAACTCAGCCTTGAGAACCAGCGCAGTGCACCTGAATCTCGTGGTGAACGCGATTACAACTCCTTGGTTCTTTTGATGAGCCAGGTCAACTTATCACGCCGTTCAGCCGATGGAACCCTGGAAGATATTTCTGGTCTTTTCTCCCAAATGACCGTCGATGACGCGAGCTCCAGTCGAGATACGGAGAGTCACGAAGATGAAATAGATGCCGATTCACCAAATTCCAGTCACCCCGGCTATGTCACTCTGGGTCCCGATGCGGCGCCTTCATCAGCGGGCTTTTCCCGACGTAGGAATAGTGCATAAGCTTTCAAGATTTCAGGCTAGCAAATCTGGCATCGGCTAAGAGTTAGAGTATATGTAACATGACTGAATGAGGCAAATAAATACATGTGGTCTATAATTTGCGATGCTATTCCAATAGGGAGTGATGTTTTCCAATCGAACAACGTTGATGTATAGTCCACCATGCAGGAGTAGTACTCATAAAGTAACATGTGTTGGAAGCCATGTTCTCGGCGTTCTTTAGTCAATACGTGCTTTGTCCCGCATCATCTGACTTTCTACCTTTTGAATAATTCTTGTGATGTTGATAGCCACTCCGGCAAAGATTTTCACTGCTGGCAGGCCAATCTCAAAGATCTCAGTGATTAATAAAAAGGTTGTGCTCTTTGTATAGTGTCAGTGACGATTTCTCTATATCGCCAGATGCGGAATTGTTTTGATTTAGGATCATTCCACCAAACAATTCAACTCCTCATAACGAAATGTGCTACTTTTCAAGAAAATTGAGAAATGCTTTTTTTTTGTAGCCGAAATGATGAAGATACAAACAAAAGTGGTGCACAAAAGTCCAAGGGACCAGACTGTCTATGTCCCGGGATCGATATTGTAGAGCTCCTGCAACATGGACCTCTTCACATCTTCAGATGCCCATGAAGACTTTATAGCGTTATCCGCCAACTTTTGTATCTCCAGATTTGTAAAACGACAGTATTTCTTCGCCACGAGCAAGTTCTCTTGCACCCAAGTATCTTCCATGAACGCTGGATCATCGCTCGCAATAGTGATCGCAATGCCGGCGTCGAAGAGAGCTCGAATGCGTTCGAATACCTCATCCAATGGCTGGTGGCGAATATACGACCAAGGACAGATTGTCATTCCAAGACCCTTATCCTTGATTAGTTTCACAAGATCTGGGTCGCCAACGGCATTCAGACCATGGTCAATCCTGTCCGCACCGGTGCCTGCGATGCTTGACGCCACCTGGTGAATGTGCTCAAGAGGATAGGATTTTCCGACATCGCAGTGCGCTGTAAGACGAAAGCCATCAATTCTTGCTCGGACAAAAACTTCATCGAATAACGAGGGTGGTCTATCGACTTCGTTGGAATCAAGACCGACCCCCACTATCATATCGCGATATTTCAGTGCTGCTTTGTAATGCTCCATAGCAGACTCTGGCGACTCATCTCGAAGAAAGCACATGATCCAGGCAGACTTCACCTGCATCACGCTGTAAGTAAAAAAAGATTTAAGAGGAAGAAAGCGGCTTACATTGAGGTCCTGCTCAGCTTTCCGCTGCGCGTCTCGAAACCCCTCAATCATCGTCTCCCAACTCGTTCCAAATCGCGTATGTCCTTGCGGATCAAAGAAAATTTCAGCGTAGCGCACGTTCATCGCCGCAGCATGCTCGTAATAGTCCATAGCAAGATCATAGTAGTCTTGCCGCGTTTTGAGTGCCTCAAAGCCACCATAGTACGCCTCGAAGAAGGATAGGGTCTCTTCATTATTGTTCATGCGATTGCCAGTACGAGGCTTCAAGGTGTCGTGAGAGTCTCGTAGTTCGTCAAGCGAGGAGAACGCTCGACTGGTTCGTGGGTTGATGATTGGTTGTCCATTTCGTTGAGAGAATTTCCATTTTAGATCTGCACTTATGATTCCTTCAATGTGAACGTGAAGTTCGACTTTAGGAATTGTTTCAATGTATGGATCTTTTGTAGCCGCTAAGAGACGTCTCAAATCTCCTCGTCCTGCTACGGACAACGCGTTCTCTACGTCTGTCATTGTGGTCGTCGCGTAGAAATTGTATGTATGGATTCGAGAGTAGAGCCAGAAATTGAAATTCAAGGTAATTTAGAGCCTGATTTCAAGTTTTTGGATGGCATATAAGCGTATCAAAGGTGTATTAAATGAGAATTGGAACTCTGAGCACCATATTGATACATCAATATTTGGTGACTCACAGAAACCGCGCTCACGGCCGATCATTATACCGAAAAACCGAGAGTTATATTGCCAAGTAAGCCGGATGACGGCGGATTCCTAGTTATGTGTCAGAGTTCAACTACTCTACAAATGGTTTGCAGCAGGGACGTCTTTTGTGTCATCCCAAATAGCGAGGGATATGAGTTCCGTTGCAATTGGTATTACGTGATGGAAATCATCAGCCAATCAATGAGCGCGTATTCGATCCATCGATGTTCCCCTCTAGTGAGAGTACCTCTCCATATGTACGCTCTATTTGCCCTGAATTCTTACTCTTTCATAGCAGATCAGTTTCTATCAATTGATAGCACTAGAGGTACCTATGTATCAATTTGAACTATGGTAGTTCTACCCCGCTCAAGCACTAACATTGATTGAATAAATGGATCGGTGATCGCTGGATAGAGTGACATGAAAATTGATGATTCACAGAGATAATAATATAGCGAGAGGTTGTCAGAACTCTACGGCTGCGGCGATGTATTGTGTACTACAATATTACGTAAGAGCCCGTAGGTTCAAAGACATCAAATCTTTTTACTTTGTAGTCGCTCCAACCTAGACTAACTTTTGTAACAGTTTTGCGAACACAAGTTACACCGATCACCATCCTTATGTACCACAAGACCGGAAAAACAATTTTAAATTCGATGAAATTCGTGCGTCGTTGCCAATCTACATGACAAAGGGAATACAGCACCATGACTTCATGTATCCCGGGAATATATACCAGACGTACGCCATTGCTCATGAACTATCACGAACCACTTCTCTGAAACCGGGGAGACTCGTCCGCGCTGTGGACACGCTGAGATATCAACCTATAGGCAACGGGAGTCTATAAAACAACATAGGCTGCTCAACCGATTCTTCGATGAACAGTGGGGCCCCCTCATGACATGTGTAAACCCGGCGGAACTGGATCCGACGGGTGGAATGCAACGATGAAGACGCACATGTAACAACAACAAGAAGCAACCATAGGGAAGGAGCAAACAGCCGGATGCTATCCGATCTTGTGCTGGCATGGCCTTTCTTTCAGATTTCTCTCGGTCTCTGCCC
This sequence comes from Periconia sp. R9002, assembly GCA_023627715.1. NCBI lineage: Eukaryota > Fungi > Ascomycota > Dothideomycetes > Pleosporales > Periconiaceae > Periconia > Periconia sp. R9002. Next base: position 202,969 of record JAMAHW010000079.1, read on the forward strand.
CGAGCAACGTTTATGGGAGTAGAAAGGGTGTGGAAGACGTTGTGTCGCCTCATCCACCGGGGTTCAAGTGAATGCGGAGTGTGACCATACGGGAGCAGTACGACGTCATTTGCATTCCTCGACTCTCCCTCTTTCTTATCGGTAGATGGATGTATAATAGGAAGCAAAAATCACAGTTGTTGTTTCTGATTATAGATGTGCCGGGGATTTTTTTTCTTCTCCTCGGTCTCTTCCTCTCTCTATATAATTCTTTCTCCAACCCCCAGAAATCAAGAGTTCTCCTTGGAATAAATGAATCACTGTATAGCTCAATTACAACCGCGATTACCGAATCACCATGGCCTCACTAATTAAACCCATCAGTTCAATCTTTCTTGAGCCACGCCTAGGCTCTCAAGAGAGCGACTCGTCAGACGAACTTCCAACGTCCACCGAAGAAGCATCTGTCGAAAAAGTTGGAGAAGAAGCTGCGAAGGAAGGAGGCGTTAGGGGATGGCTGACATTGTTGGGTTCATCGCTGGTGTATTTTGCCTCGTTCGGAATCATCAGCAGCTTCGGATTCTTCCAGGACTATTATCGCGAGCACTTCCTTTCCAATATATCTGCGTCTACCATTTCTTTCGTGGGGACTTTACAGATTACGTTGATGAATATTCTGGCTGCTCCCGCTGGGACATTGTATGACTGGTATGGAGTAAAGGTATGTGATTTGAGTGGATATATTTGGTATCATATCTGAATTCTCTATTTTGCTACATTTTGTTATTCTGCATTCTGTGAGTAAGGAAGCTAAATTCACACCAATAGGTTCTCTATATCCTGTCGGGTATTGGTTCCGCAGGAGCACTCGTTGGCCTCTCTTTCCTGCAGTCAGGGAAGCTCTGGCAAGTTTTCCTTGTGCAAGGTTTCATACTCGGTATCACAATCGCAATGGGTGCACAGCCTGCTCTTGTCGCGGTTAATCAACACTTCGTACGTCGCCGCGCACTTGTCATGGGTATCGTGGCGGCTGCAGGCAGTGTCGGAGGCGTTTGTTTCCCACTAATACTTGCGCGATTGAACAATCTTAGTGGGGTTGGCTATGGGTGGTCGTTGAGACTGGTTGCATTGATGGTCGCGTACGTATCACTTCCTTATTGCGGAGCCTAAAAGCAGATTCCATGTATCGAATTCACAGGATGCTCTGCTAACACAATTCTATTTAGTCTTTGCTACGCAATTGCGCTTCTTGTTTCGTTCTGGGACATCCCCAGCCATTCGGAAAAGTCGATACGGAAATTTCTGGATTTTACAGGGTTTCTTGACCACCGATATTCTGTGCTGTGTGCAGGAGCCTTCATAGCCATGCTTGGGCAGTTTGTTCCCTACTACTACATCAGTACTACACAAATCACGCTTCCAGAAACGTCATTTATCTAACAGATTGTCTAGGTTCCTATACCGCCGAGGTTCACCCTACATCCCCGGCAAGAGATTATCTCCTTCCTTTGATGAACGGATGCAGTTTCCTGGGACGTATTTTGGGCGGTCTAGCAGCCGATGAAATTGGTCCTGCTAACAGTGTCTATCCCATGACTATTTTATCCGGATTACTTTGCCTTGTAATCTGGGCGGTCATAAGCTCTGTGTCAGGGTTGATCTGCTTCGTGATCCTGTATGGACTTAGCAGCGGTGTTTTCATCGCGGTGCTTCCCGTCATTGTAGCACATATTACACCGGCTGGCAGTATGGGAGGCAGAATCGGTGCCTTCTACAGCGTGTGTTCGATTGCGCAATTGGTGGGAAGCCCGATTGGGGGGGCTTTGATCAAGAAGACGACGGCATCGGCGGGTAGAACCGATGGTGTAGCAGTTGAGCGGGGTGGCAACCCATCTGCGTATCTCGGATTAATTTTGTTTTCGGTATGTTTAGACTTTCCATTGGGAACGGGATGACGCTACGGGATACACGATTGACGTACTTTTAGGGTATCACTATGTTAGTCGGCGGGATTGTGATTCTGGCTAGCCGCCTGTTACATGATCGCAATATTCGAGCTCGGTACTGAGTATTATTAGGAGCGGAAGGGATTGAGGCGGAAGGGAGGAATGGCGGGAAAGCTTTGTTACACAACCTCTCTCAAATCAGAACAAGTATTTTTTTGGTCCGGGGGGGGGGGGGGGGGGGGGGGTTTTTGGGGGGGGGGGGTTGGGGAGTGGAGGAGGCGGAGACGGTTGAGTACGGTTGTTGGGGGGTTGTAGGGGTCCTTGTAAACGTCTCGAGTTGT